>JAVRKA010000395.1:0-129768 GCA_034508555.1 Venustoraphidia nigricollis | reverse complement strand
GCAACCATATCTGGAATGCCTATCAGCACCTATATTTGAAATGCCTATCGGCTTCTATATCTGAAATGCCTATCGGCACCTATATTTAAAATGCCAATCGGCAACTATATCTGAAATGCCTATCGGCACCTATATCTGAAATGCCTATCGGCACCTATTCTTGAAATGCCTATCGAAAACTACATCTGAAATGCCTATCAGCACCTATATTTGAAATGCCTATCGGCAACTATATCTGATATGCCTATCGGCACCTATATCTGAAACGCCTATCGGCACCTATTTTTGAAATGCTAATCGGCAACTATATCTGAAATGCCTATCGGTACCTATTTTTGAAATGCCTATCGGAAACTACATCTGAAATGCCTATCTGCTCCTATATTTGAAATGCCTATCGGCAACCATATCTGAAATGCCTATCGACACCTATATTTGAAATACCTATCGGCTTCTATATCTGAAATGCCTATCGGCACCTGTTTTTAAAATGCCAATCGGCAACTATATCTGAAATGCCTATCGGCACCTATATCTGAAATGCCTATCGGCATCAATTTTTGAAATGCCTATCGGAAACTACATCTAAAATGCCTATCAGCACCTATATTTGAAATGCCTATCGGCAACCATATCTGGAATGCCTATCGGCACCTATATTTAAAATGCCTATCGGCTTCTCTATCTGAAATGCCTATCGACACTTATTTTTAAAATGCTAATTGGCAACTATATCTGAAATGCCTATCGGCACCTATATCTAAAATGCCCATCGGCACCTATTTTTAAATTGCCTATCGGAAAATACATCTGAAATGCCTATCAGCACCTATATTTAAAATGCCTATCGGCAACCATATCTGGAATGCCTATCGGCACCTATATTTGAAATGCCTATCGGCTTTTATATCTGAAATGCCTATCGGCACCTATTTTTAAAATGCCAATCGGCAACTATATCTGAAATGCCTATCGGCACCTATATCTGAAATGCCTATCGGCACCTATTGTTGAAATGCCTATCGGAAACTACATCTGAAATGTCTATCAGCACTTATATTTGAAATGCCTATCTTCAAACATATCTGAAATGCCTATCGGCACCTATATTTGAAATGCCTATCGGCTTCTATATCTGAAATGCCTATCGGCACCTATTTTCAAAATGCCAATCGGTAACTATATCTGAAATGCCTATCGGCACCTATATCTGAAATGCCTATCGGCACCAATTTTTGAAATGCCTATCGGAAACTACATCTGGAATGCCTATCAGCACCTATATTTGAAATGCCTATCGGCAACCATATCTGGAATGCCAATCGGCAACTATATCTGATATGCCTATCGGCTTCTATATCTGAAATGCGTATCGGCACCTATTTTTAAAATGCAAATCGGCAACTATATCTGAAGTGCCTATCGGCACCTATATCTGAAATGCCTGTCGGCACCTATTTTTGAAATGCCTATCGACTTTTATATTTGAAATGCCTATCGACACCTATTTTGAAAATGCCAATCGCCAACTATATCTGAAATGCCTATCGACACCTATATTTGAAATACCTATCGGCTTCTATATCTGAAATGCCTATCGGCACCTTTTTTTAAAATGCCAATCGGCAACTATATCTGAAATGCCTATCGGCACCTATATCTCAAATGCCTATCGGCACCTATTTTTGAAATGCCTATCGGAAACTACATCTGAAATGTTTATCAGCACCTATATTTGAAATGCCTATCGGCGACCATATCTGAAATGCCTATCGACACCTATATTTGAAATACCTATCGGCTTCTATATCTGATATGCCTATCGGCACCTATTTTTAAAATGCCAATCGGTAACTATATCTGAAATGCCTATCGGCACCTATATCTGAAATGCCTATCGGCACCAATTTTTGAAATGCCTATCGGAAACTACATCTGGAATGCCTATCAGCACCTATATTTGAAATGCCTATCGGCAACCATATCTGGAATGCCTATCGGCACCCATATTTGAAATGCCTATCGGCTTCTATATCTGAAATGCCTATCGACACCTATTTTTAAAATGCCAATCGGCAACTATATCTGAAATGCCCGTCGGCACCTATATCTAAAATGCCTATCGGCACCTATTTTTGAAATGCTAATCGGAAACTACATCTGAAATGCCTATCAGCACCTATATTTGAAATTCCTATCGGCAACCATATCTGGGATGCCTATCGGCACCTATATTTGAAATGCCTATCGGCTTCTATATCTGAAATGCCTATCGGCACCTTTTTTTGAAATGCCTATCGGAAACTACATCTGAAATGCCTATCAGCACCAATATTTGAAATGCCTATCGGCAACCATACCTGAAATGCCTATCGACACCAATATTTGAAATACCTATCGGCTTCTATATCTGAAATGCCTATCAGCACCTATTTTTAAAATGCCAATCGGCAACTATATCTGAAATGCCTATCGGCACCTATATCTAAAATGCTTATCGGTACCAATTTTTGAAATGCCTATCGGAAACTACATCTGAAATGCCTATCAGCACCTATATTTGAAATGCCTATCGGCAATCACATCAGAAATGCCTATCGGCACCTATATCTGAAATGCCTTTCGGCATTTATATCTGAAATGCCTATCGACACCTATATACGAAATGCCGATAGACACCTATATTTTAAATGCCTATCGGACACTATATCTGATATGCCTTTCGGCACCTATATCTGAAATGCCTATCGGCACCTATTTTTGAAATGCCTATCGGAAACTACATCTAAAATGCCTATTGGCATCTATTTTTAAAGTGCCAATCGACAACTAAATCTGAAATGCCTATCGGCACCTATATCTGAAATGCCTATCGGCACCTCTTTCTGAAATGCCTATCGGCACCTATTTTTGAAATGCCTTTCGGAAACTACATCTAAAATGCCTATCTGCTCCTATATTTGAAATGCCTATCGGCAACAATATCTGAAAAGCCTATCGACACCTATATTTGAAATACCTATCGGCTTCCATATCTGAAATGCCTATCGGCACCTGTTTTTAAAATGCCAATCGGCAACTATATCTGAAATGCCTACCGGCACCTATATCTGAAATGCCTATCGGCATCAATTTTTGAAATGCCTATCGGAAACTACATCTAAAATGCCTATCAGCGCCTATATTTGAAATGCCTATCGGCAACCATATTTGGAATGCCTATCGGCACCTATATTTGAAATGCCTATCGGCTTCTATATCAGAAATGCCTATCGGCACCTATTTTTAAAATGCCAATTGGCAACTATATCTGAAATGCCTATCGGCACCTATATCTGAAATGCCTATCGGCACCTATTTTTGAAATGCCTTTAGGAAACTACATCTGAAATGCCTATCAGCAAGTATATTTGAAATGCCTATCGGCAACCATATCTGGAAAGCCTATCGGCACCTACATTTGAAATGCCTATCGGCTTCGATATCTGAAATGCCTATCGGCACCTATTTTTAAAATGCCAATCGGCAACTATATCTGAAATGCCTATCGGCACCTATATCTGAAATGCCTATCGGCACCTATTTTTGAAATGCCTATCGGAAACTACATCTGAAATGCATATCAGCACCTATATTTGAAATGCCTATCGGCGACCATATCTGATATGCCTATCGACACCTATATTTGAAATACCTATCGGCTTCTATATCTGAAATGCCTATTGGCACCTATTTTTAAAATGCCAATCGGTAACTATATCTGAAATGCCTATCGGCACCTATATCTGAAATGCATATCGGCACCAATTTTTGAAATGCCTATCGGGAACTACATCTGGAATGCCTATCAGCACCAATATTTGAAATGCCTATCGGCAACCATATCTGGAATGCCTATCGGCACCTATATTTGAAATGCCTATCGGCTTCTATATCTGAAATGCCTATCGACACCTATTTTTAAAATGCCAATCGGCAACTATATCTGAAATGCCTATCGGCACCTATATCTGAAATGCCTATCGGCACCTATTTTTAAAATGCCAATCGGCAACTATATCTGAAATGCCTATCGGCACCTATATCTGAAATGCCTATCGGCACCTATTTTTGAAATGCCTATCGAAAACTACATCTGAAATGCCTATCAGCACCTATATTTGAAATGCCTATCGGCAACTATATCTGATATGCCTATCGGCACCTATATCTGAAATGCCTATCGGCACCTATTTTTGAAATGCCTATCGGAAACTACATCTGAAATGCCTGTCAGCACCAATATTTGAAATGCCTATCGGCAACCATACCTGAAATGCCTATTGACACCAATATTTGAAATACCTATCGGCTTCTATATCTGAAATGCCTATCGGCACCTATTTTTAAAAAGCCAATCGGCAACTATATCTGAAATGCCTATCGGCACCTATATCTGAAATGCTTATCGGCACCAATTTTTGAAATGCCTATCGGCAACTATATCTGATATGCCTATCGGCACCTATATCTGAAATGCCTATCGGCACCTATTTTTGAAATGCCTATCGGAAACTACATTTGAAATGCCTATCAGCACCAATATTTGAAATGCCTATCGGCAACCATATCTGGAATGCCTATCAGCACCTATATTTGAAATGCCTATCGGCTTCTATATCTGAAATGCCTATCGGCACCTATTTTTAAAATGCCAATCGGCGACTATATCTGAAATGCCTATCGGCACCTATATCTGAAATGCCTATCGGCACCTATTTTTGAAATGCCTATCGGAAACTACATCTGAAATGCCTATCAGCAGCAATATTTGAAATGCCTATCGGCAACCATACCTGAAATGCCTATCGACACCAATATTTGAAATACCTATCGGCTTCTATATCTGAAATGCCTATCGGCACCTATTTTTAAAATGCCAATCGGCAACTATATCTGAAATGCCTATCGGCACCTATATCTGAAATGCTTATCGGCACCATTTTTTGAAATGCCTATCGGAAACTACATCATAAATGCCTATCAGCACCTATATTTGAAATGCCTATCGGCAACCATATCTGAAATGCCTATCAGCACCTATATTTGAAATGCCTATCGGCTTCTATATCTGAAATGCCTATCGGCACCTATATTTAAAATGCCAATCGGCAACTATATCTGAAATGCCTATCGGCACCTATATCTGAAATGCCTATCGGCACCTATTCTTGAAATGCCTATCGAAAACTACATCTGAAATGCCTATCAGCACCTATATTTGAAATGCCTATCGGCAACTATATCTGATATGCCTATCGGCACCTATATCTGAAATGCCTATTGGCACCTATTTTTGAAATGCTAATCGGCAACTATATCTGAAATGCCTATCGGTACCTATTTTTGAAATGCCTATCGGAAACTACATCTGAAATGCCTATCAGCACTTATATTTGAATAGCCTATCGGCAACCATATCGGGAATGCCTATCGGCACATATATTTGAAATGCCTATCGGCTTCTATATCTGAAATGCCTATCGGCATCTATTTTTAAAATGCCAATCGGCAACTATATCTGAAATGCCTATCGGCACCTATATCTGAAATGCCTATTGGCACCTATTTTTGAAATGCCTTTCGGAAACTACATCTGAAATGCCTATCTGCTCCTATATTTCAAATGCCTATCGGCAACCATATCTGAAATGCCTATCGACACCTATATTTGAAATACCTATCGGCTTCTATATCTGAAATGCCTATCGGCACCTGTTTTTAAAATGCTAATCGGCAACTATATCTAAAATGCCTATCGGCACCTATATCTGAAATGCCTATCGGCATCAATTTTTGAAATGCCTATCGGAAACTACATCTAAAATGCCTATCAGCACCTATATTTGAAATGCCTATCGGCAACCATATCTGGAATGCCTATCGGCACCTATATTTAAAATGCCTATCGGCTTCTCTATCTGAAATGCCTATCGACACTTATTTTTAAAATGCTAATTGGCAACTCTATCTGAAATGCCTATCGGCACCTATATCTGAAATGCCCATCGGCACCTATTTTTAAATTGCCTATCGGAAAATACATCTGAAATGCCTATCAGCACCTATATTTAAAATGCCTATCGGCAACCATATCTGGAATGCCTATCGGCACCTATATTTGAAATGCCTATCGGCTTTTATATCTGAAATGCCTATCGGCACCTATTTTTAAAATGCCAATCGGCAAGTATATCTGAAATGCCTATCGGCACCTATATTTGAAATGCCTATCGGCACCTATTGTTGAAAAGCCTATCGGAAACTACATCTGAAATGCCTATCAGCACTTATATTTGAAATGCCTATCGGCAACCATATCTGAAATGCCTATCGGCACCTATATTTGAAATGCCTATCGGCTTCTATATCTGAAATGCCTATCGGCACCTATTTTCAAAATGCCAATCGGTAACTATATCTGAAATGCCTATCGGCACCTATATCTGAAATGCCTATCGGCACCTATATCTGAAATGCCTATCGGCACCAATTTTTGAAGTGCCTATCGGAAACTACATCTGGAATGCCAATCAGCACCTATATTTGAAATGCCTATCGGCAACCATATCTGGAATGCCAATCGGCAACTATATCTGAAATGCCTATCGGCTTCTATATCTGAAATGCGTATCGGCACCTATTTTTAAAATGCAAATCGGCAACTATATCTGAAGTGCCTATCGGCACCTATATCTGAAATGCCTATCGGCACCTATTTTTGAAATGCCTATCGGCTTTTATATCTGAAATGCCTATCGGCACCTCTTTTTAAAATGCCAATCGGCAACTATATCTGAAATGCCTATCGGCACCTATATCTGAAATGCCTATCGGCACCTATTTTTGAAATGCCTATCGGAAACTACATCTGAAATGCCTATCAGCACCTATATTTGAAATGCCTATCGGCGACCATATCTGAAATGCCTATCGACACCTATATTTGAAATACCTATCGGCTTCTATATCTGATATGCCTATCGGCACCTATTTTTGAAATGCCTATCGGAAACTACATCTGAAATGCCTATCAGCACCTATATTTGAAATGCCTATCGGCGACCATATCTGAAATGCCTATCGACACCTATATTTGAAATACCTATCGGCTTCTATATCTGAAATGCCTATCGGCACCTGTTTTTAAAATGCCAATCGGCAACTATATCTGAAATGCCTATCGGCACCTATATCTGAAATGCCTATCGGCATCAATTTTTGAAATGCCTATCGGAAACTACATCTAAAATGCCTATCAGCACCTATATTTGAAATGCCTATCGGCAACCATATCTGGAATGCCTATCGGCACCTATATTTAAAATGCCTATCGGCTTCTCTATCTGAAATGCCTATCGACACTTATTTTTAAAATGCTAATTTGCAACTATGTCTGAAATGCCTATCGGCACCTATATCTGAAATGCCCATCGGATCCTATTTTTAAATTGCCTATCGGAAAATACATCTGAAATGCCTATCAGCACCTATATTTAAAATGCCTATCGGCAACCATATCTGGAATGCCTATCGGCACCTATATTTGAAATGCCTATCGGCTTTTATATCTGAAATGCCTATCGGCACCTATTTTTAAAATGCCAATCGGCAACTATATCTGAAATGCCTATCGGCACCTATATCTGAAATGCCTATCGGCACCTATTGTTGAAATGCCTATCGGAAACTACATCTGAAATGCCTATCAGCACTTATATTTGAAATGCCTATCTTCAAACATATCTGAAATGCCTATCGGCACCTATATTTGAAATGCCTATCGGCTTTTATATCTGAAATGCCTATCGGCACCTATTTTCAAAATGCCAATCGGTAACTATATCTGAAATGCCTATCGGCACCTATATCTGAAATGCCTATCGGCACCAATTTTTGAAATGCCTATCGGAAACTACATCTGGAATGCCTATCAGCACCTATATTTGAAATGCCTATCGGCAACCATATCTGGAATGCCAATCGGCAACTATATCTGAAATGCCTATCGGCTTCTATATCTGAAATGCGTATCGGCACCTATTTTTAAAATCCAAATCGGCAACTATATCTGAAGTGCCTATCGGCACCTATATCTGAAATGCCTATCGGCACCTATTTTTGAAATGCCTATCGACTTTTATATCTGAAATGCCTATCGACACCTATTTTTAAAATGCCAATCGCCAACTATATCTGAAATGCCTATCGACACCTATATTTGAAATACCTATCGGCTTCTATATCTGAAATGCCTATCGGCACCTATTTTTAAAATGCCAATCGGCAACTATATCTGAAATGCCTATCGGCACCTATATCTCAAATGCCTATCGGCACCTATTTTTGAAATGCCTATCGGAAACTACATCTGAAATGTTTATCAGCACCTATATTTGAAATGCCTATCGGCGACCATATCTGAAATGCCTATCGACACCTATATTTGAAATACCTATCGGCTTCTATATTGATATGCCTATCGGCACCTATTTTTAAAATGCCAATCGGTAACTATATATGAAATGCCTATCGGCACCTATATCTGAAATGCCTATCGGCACCAATTTTTGAAATGCCTATCGGAAACTACATCTGGAATGCCTATCAGCACCTATATTTGAAATGCCTATCGGCAACCATATCTGGAATGCCTATCGGCACCCATATTTGAAATGCCTATCGGCTTCTATATCTGAAATGCCTATCGACACCTATTTTTAAAATGCCAATCGGCAACTATATCTGAAATGCCCGTCGGCACCTATATCTAAAATGCCTATCGGCACTTTTTTTTGAAATGCCTATCGGAAACTACATCTGAAATGCCTATCAGCACCTATATTTGAAATTCCTATCGGCAACCATATCTGGGATGCCTATCGGCACCTATATTTGAAATGCCTATCGGCTTCTATATCTGAAATGCCTATCGGCACCTATTTTTAAAATGCCAATCGGCAACTATATCTGAAATGCATATCGGCACCTATATCTGAAATGCCTATCGGCACCTTTTTTTGAAATGCCTATCGGAAACTACATCTGAAATGCCTATCAGCACCAATATTTGAAATGCCTATCGGCAACCATACCTGAAATGCCTATCGACACCAATATTTGAAATACCTATCGGCTTCTATATCTGAAATGCCTATCAGCACCTATTTTTAAATTGCCAATCGGCAACTATATCTGAAATGCCTATCGGCACCTATATCTAAAATGCTTATCGGTACCAATTTTTGAAATGCCTATCGGAAACTACATCTGAAATGCCTATCAGCACCTATATTTGAAATGCCTATCGGCAATCACATCAGAAATGCCTATCGGCACCTATATCTGAAATGCCTTTCGGCATTTATATCTGAAATGCCTATCGACACCTATATACGAAATGCCGATAGATACCTATATTTTAAATGCCTATCGGACACTATATCTGATATGCCTTTCGGCACCTATATCTGAAATGCCTATCGGCACCTATTTTTGAAATGCCTATCGGAAACTACATCTAAAATGCCTATTGGCACCTATTTTTAAAGTGCCAATCGGCAACTAAATCTGAAATGCCTATCGGCACCTATATCTGAAATGCCTATCGGCACCTCTTTCTGAAATGCCTATCGGCACCTATTTTTGAAATGCCTTTCGGAAACTACATCTGAAATGCCTATCTGCTCCTATATTTGAAATGCCTATCGGCAACAATATCTGAAAAGCCTATCGACACCTATATTTGAAATACCTATCGGCTTCCATATCTGAAATGCCTATCGGCACCTGTTTTTAAAATGCCAATCGGCAACTATATCTGAAATGCCTATCGGCACCTATATCTGAAATGCCTATCGGCATCAATTTTTGAAATGCCTATCGAAAACTACATCTAAAATGCCTATCAGCACCTATATTTGAAATGCCTATCGGCAACCATATTTGGAATGCCTATCGGCACCTATATTTGAAATGCCTATCGGCTTCTATATCAGAAATGCCTATCGGCACCTATTTTTAAAATGCCAATTGGCAACTATATCTGAAATGCCTATCGGCACCTATATCTGAAATGCCTATCGGCACCTATTTTTGAAATGCCTATCGGAAACTACATCTGAAATGCCTATCAGCACCTATATTTGAAATGCCTATCGGCAACCATATCTGGAATGCCTATCGGCACCTACATTTGAAATGCCTATCGGCTTCGATATCTGAAATGCCTATCGGCACCTATTTTTAAAATGCCAATCGGCAACTATATCTGAAATGCCTATCAGCACCTATATCTGAAATGCCTATCGGCACCTATTTTTGAAATGCCTATCGGAAACTACATCTGAAATGCATATCAGCACCTATATTTGAAATGCCTATCGGCGACCATATCTGATATGCCTATCGATACCTATATTTGAAATACCTATCGGCTTCTATATCTGAAATGCCTATTGGCACCTATTTTTAAAATGCCAATCGGTAACTATATCTGAAATGCCTATCGGCACCTATATCTGAAATGCATATCGGCACCAATTTTTGAAATGCCTATCGGAAACTACATCTGGAATGCCTATCAGCACCAATATTTGAAATGCCTATCGGCAACCATATCTGGAATGCCTATCGGCACCTATATTTGAAATGCCTATCGGCTTCTATATCTGAAATGCCTATCGACACCTATTTTTAAAATGCCAATCGGCAACTATATCTGAAATGCCTATCGGCACCTATATCTGAAATGCCTATCGGCACCTATATCTGAAATGCCTATCGGCACCTATTTTTAAAATGCCAATCGGCAACTATATCTGAAATGCCTATCGGCACCTATATCTGAAATGCCTATCGGCACCTATTTTTGAAATGCCTATCGAAAACTACATCTGAAATGCCTATCAGCACCTATATTTGAAATGCCTATCGGCAACTATATCTGATATGCCTATCGGCACCTATATCTGAATTGCCTATCGGCACCTATTTTTGAAATGCCTATCGGAAACTACATCTGAAATGCCTATCAGCACCAATATTTGAAATGCCTATCGGCAACCATACCTGAAATGCCTATTAACACCAATATTTGAAATACCTATCGGCTTCTATATCTGAAATGCCTATCGGCACCTATTTTTAAAAAGCCAATCGGCAACTATATCTGAAATGCCTATCGGCACCTATATCTGCATTGCTTATCGGCACCAATTTTTGAAATGCCTATCGGCAACTATATCTGATATGCCTATCGGCACCTATATCTGAAATGCCTATCGGCACTTATTTTTGAAATGCCTATCGGAAACTACATTTGAAATGCCTATCAGCACCAATATTTGAAATGCCTATCGGCAACCATATCTGGAATGCCTATCAGCACCTATATTTGAAATGCCTATCGGCTTCTATATCTGAAATGCCTACCGCACCTATATTTACAATGCCAATCGGCAACTATATCTGAAATGCCTATCGGCACCTATATCTGAATTGCCTATCGGCACCTATTCTTGAAATGCCTATCGAAAACTACATCTGAAATGCCTATCAGCACCTATATTTGAAATGCCTATCGGCAACTATATCTGATATGCCTATCGGCACCTATATCTGAAATGCCTATTGGCACCTATTTTTGAAATGCTAATCGGCAACTATATCTGAAATGCCTATCGGTACCTATTTTGGAAATGCCTATCGGAAACTACATCTGAAATGCCTATCAGCACTTATATTTGAATAGCCTATCGGCAACCATATCGGGAATGCCTATCGGCACCTATATTTGAAATGCCTATCGGCTTCTATATCTGAAATGCCTATCGGCATCTATTTTTAAAATGCCAATCGGCAACCATATCTGAAATGCCTATCGACACCTATATTTGAAATACCTATCGGCTTCTATATCTGAAATGCCTATCGGCACCTGTTTTTAAAATGCTAATCGGCAACTATATCTGAAATGCCTATCGGCACCTATATCTGAAATGCCTATCGGCATCAATTTTTGAAAGGCCTATCGGAAACTACATCTAAAATGCCTATCAGCACCTATATTTGAAATGCCTATCGGCAACCATATCTGGAATGCCTATCGGCACCTATATTTAAAATGCCTATCGGCTTCTCTATCTGAAATGCCTATCGACACTTATTTTTAAAATGCTAATTGGCAACTCTATCTGAAATGCCTATCGGCACCTATATCTGAAATGCCCAGCGGCACCTATTTTTAAATTGCCTATCGGAAAATACATCTGAAATGCCTATCAGCACCTATATTTAAAATGCCTATCGGCAACCATATCTGGAATGCCTATCGGCACCTATATTTGAAATGCCTATCGGCTTTTATATCTGAAATGCCTATCGGCACCTATTTTTAAAATGCCAATCGGCAACTATATCTGAAATGCCTATCGGCACCTATATCTGAAATGCCTATCGGCACCTATTGTTGAAAAGCCTATCGGAAACTACATCAGAAATGCCTATCAGCACTTATATTTGAAATGCCTATCGGCAACCATATCTGAAATGCCTATCGGCACCTATATTTGAAATGCCTATCGGCTTCTATATCTGAAATGCCTATCGGCACCTATTTTCAAAATGCCAATCGGTAACTATATCTGAAATGCCTATCGGCACCTATATCTGAAATGCCTATCGGCACCTATATCTGAAATGCCTATCGGCACCAATTTTTGACTTGCCTATCGGAAACTACATCTGGAATGCCAATCAGCACCTATATTTGAAATGCCTATCGGCAACCATATCTGGAATGCCAATCGGCAACTATATCTGAAATGCCTATCGGCTTCTATATCTGAAATGCGTATCGGCACCTATTTTTAAAATGCAAATCGGCAACTATATCTGAAGTGCCTATCGGCACCTATATCTGAAATGCCTATCGGCACCTATTTTTGAAATGCCTATCGGCTTTTATATCTGAAATGCCTATCGGCACCTCTTTTTAAAATGCCAATCGGCAACTATATCTGAAATGCCTATCGGCACCTATATCTGAAAGGCCTATCGGCACCTATTTTTGAAATGCCTATCGGAAACTACATCTGAAATGCCTATCAGCACCTATATTTGAAATGCCTATCGGCGACCATATCTGAAATGCCTATCGACACCTATATTTGAAATACCTATCGGCTTCTATATCTGATATGCCTATCGGCACCTATTTTTGAAATGCCTATCGGAAACTACATCTGAAATGCCTATCAGCACCTATATTTGAAATGCCTATCGGCGACCATATCTGAAATGCCTATCGACACCTATATTTGAAATACCTATCGGCTTCTATATCTGATATGCCTATCGGCACCTATTTTTAAAATGCCAATCGGTAACTATATCTGAAATGCCTATCGGCACCTATATCTGAAATGCCTATCGGCACCAATTTTTGAAATGCCTATCGGAAACTACATCTGGAATGCCTATCAGCACCTATATTTGAAATGCCTATCGGCAACCATATCTGGAATGCCTATCGGCACCCATATTTGAAATGCCTATCGGCTTCTATATCTGAAATGCCTATCGACACCTATTTTTAAAATGCCAATCGGCAACTATATCTGAAATGCCCATCGGCACCTATTTTTAAATTGCCTATCGGAAAATACATCTGAAATGCCTATCAGCACCTATATTTAAAATGCCTATCGGCAACCATATCTGGAATGCCTATCGGCACCTATATTTGAAATGCCTATCGGCTTTTATATCTGAAATGCCTATCAGCACCTATTTTTAAAATGCCAATCGGCAACTATATCTGAAATGCCTATCGGCACCTATATCTGAAATGCCTATCGGCACCTATTTTTGAAATGCCTATCGGAAACTACATCTGAAATGCCTATCAGCACCTATATTTGAAATGCCTATCGGCGACTATATCTGATATGCCTATCGACACCTATATTTGAAATACCTATCGGCTTCTATATCTGAAATGCCTATTGGCACCTATTTTTAAAATGCCAATCGGTAACTATATCTGAATTGCCTATCGGCACCTATATCTGAAATGCCTATCAGCACCTATTTTTGAAATGCCTATCGAAAACAACATCTGAAATGCCTATCAGCACCTATATTTGAAATGCCTATCGGCAACTATATCTGATATGCCTATCGGCACCTATATCTGAAATGCCTATCGGCACCTATATCTGAAATGCCTATCGGCACCTATTTTTGAAATGCCTATCGGAAACTACATCTGAAATGCCTATCAGCACCTATATTTGAAATGCCTATCGGCGACTATATCTGATATGCCTATCGACACCTATATTTGAAATACCTATCGGCTTCTATATCTGAAACGCCTATTGGCACCTATTTTTAAAATGCCAATCGGTAACTATATCTGAATTGCCTATCGGCACCTATATCTGAAATGCCTATCAGCACCTATTTTTGAAATGCCTATCGAAAACAACATCTGAAATGCCTATCAGCACCTATATTTGAAATGCCTATCGGCTTCTATATCTGAAATGCCTATCGACACCTATTTTTAAAATGCCAATCGGCAACTATATCTGAAATGCCTATCGGCACCTATATCTGAAATGCCTATCGGCACCTATTTTTAAAATGCCAATCGGCAACTATATCTGAAATGCCTATCGGCACCTATATCTGAAATGCCTATCAGCACCTATTTTTGAAATGCCTATCGAAAACAACATCTGAAATGCCTATCAGCACCTATATTTGAAATGCCTATCGGCTTCTATATCTGAAATGCCTATCGGCACCTATTTCTAAAATGCCAATTGGCAACTATATCTGAAATGCCTATCGGCACCTATATCTGAAATGCCTATCGGCACCTATTTTTGAAATGCCTATCGGAAACTACATCTGAAATGCCTATCAGCACCTATATTTGAAATGCCTATCGGCAACCATATCTGGAATGCCTATCGGCACCTACGTTTGAAATGCCTATCGGCTTCTATATCTGAAATGCCTATCGGCACCAATTTTTAAAATGCCAATCGGCAACTATATCTGAAATGCCTATCAGCACCTATATCTGAAATGCCTATCGGCACCTATTTTTGAAATGCCTATCGGAAACTACATCTGAAATGCCTATCAGCTCCTATATTTGAAATGCCTTTCGGCGACCATATCTGATATGCCTATCGACACCTATATTTGAAATACCTATCGGCTTCTATATCTGAAATGCCTATTGGCACCTATTTTTAAAATGCCAATCGGTAACTATATCTGAAATGCCTATCGGCACCTATATCTGAAATGCCTATCGGCACCAATTTTTGAAATGCCTATCGGAAACTACATCTGGAATGCCTATCAGCACCAATATTTGAAATGCCTATCGGCAACCATATCTGGAATGCCTATCGGCACCTATATTTGAAATGCCTATCGGCTTCTATATCTGAAATGCCTATCGGCACCTATATCTGAAATGCCTATCGGCACCTAATTTTGAAATGCCTATCGGAAACTACATCTGAAACGCCTATCAGCACCAATATTTGAAATGCCTATCGGCAACCATACCTGAAATGCCTATCGACACCAATATTTGAAATACCTATCGGCTTCTATATCAGAAATGCCTATCGGCACCTATTTTTAAAATGCCAATCGGCAACTATATCTGAAATGCCTATCGGCACCTATATCTGAAATGCTTATCGGCACCAATTTTTGAAATGCCTATCGGAAACTACATCTGAAATGCCTATCAGCACCTATATTTGAAATGCCTATCGGCAACCATATCTGGAATGCCTATCAGCACCTATATTTGAAATGCCTATCGGCTTCTATATCTGAAATGCCTATCGGCACCTATATTTAAAATGCCAATCGGCAACTATATCTGAAATGCCTATCGGCACCTATATCTGAAATGCCAATCGGCACCTATTTTTGAAATGCCTATCGAAAACTACATCTGAAATGTCTATCAGCACCTATATTTGAAATGCCTATCGGCAACTATATCTGATATGCCTATCGGCACCTATATCTGAAATGCCTAGCGGCACCTATTTTTGAAATGCCAATCGGCAACTATATCTGAAATGCCTATCGGCACCTATTTTTAAAATGCCAATCGGCAACTATATCTGAAATGCCTATCGGTACTTATTTTTAAAATGCCTATCGGCTTCTATATCTGAAATGCCTATTGGCACCTATTTTTAAAATGCCAATCGGCAACTATATCTGAAATGCCTATCGGCACCTATATCTGAAATGCCTATTGGCACGTATTTTTGAAATGCCTTTCGGAACCTACTTCTGAAATGCCTATCTGCTCCTATATTTTAAATGCCTATTGGCAACCATATCTGGAATGCCTATCGGCACCTATATTCAAAAATGCCTATCGGCTTCTCTATCTGAAATGCCTATCGACACTTATTTTTAAAATGCAAATTGGCAACTATATCTGAAATGCCTATCGCCACCTTCATCTGAAATGCTCATCGGCACCTATTTTTGAAATGCCTATCAGAAACTACATCTGAAATGCCTATCAGCACCTATATTTAAAATGCCTATCGGCAACCATATCTGGAATGCCTATCGGCACCTATATTTGAAATGCCTATCGGCTTCTCTATCTGAAATGCCTATCGACACTTATTTTTAAAATGCCAATTGGCAACTATATCTGAAATGCCTATCGGCACCTATATCTGAAATGCCTATCGGCACCTATTTTTGAAATGCCTATCGGAAACTTCATCTGAAATGCCTATCAGCACTTATATTTGAAATGCCTATCGGCAACCATATCTGAAATGCCTATCGACACCTATATTTGAAATACCTATCGGCTTCTATATCTGAAATGCCTATAGGCACCTATTTTTAAAATGCCAATCGGTAACTATATCTGAAATGCCTATCGGCACCTATATCTGAAATGCCTATCGGCACCTATTTTTGAAATGCCTATCGGAAACTACATCTGAAATGCCTATCAGCACCTATATTTGAAATGCCTATCGGCAACCATATCTGGAATGCCTATCGACACCTGTATTTGAAATGCCTATCGGCTTCTATATCTGAAATGCCTATCGAAACCAATTTTTAAAGTGCCAATCGCCAACTATATCTAAAATGCCTATCAGCACCTATATTTGAAATACCTATCGGCAACCATATCTGGAATGCCTATCGGCACCTATATTTGAAATGCCTATCGGCTTCTATATCTGAAATGCCTATCGGCACCTATTTTTAAAATGCCAATCGGCAACTATATCTGAAATGCCTATCGGCACCTATATCTGAAATGCCTATCGGCACCTATTTTAGAAATGCCTATCGGAAACTACATCTGAAATGCCTATCAGCACCTATATTTATAATGCCTATCGGCAACCATATCTGGAATGCCTATCGGCACATATATTTGAATTGCCTATCGGCATCAATATCTGAAATGCCTATCGGCACCTATTTTTAAAATGCCAATCGGCAACTATATCTGAAGTGCCTATCGGCACCTATATCTGAAATGCCTATCGGCACCTATTTTTGAAATGCCTATCGAACACTACATCTGAAATGCCTATCAGCACCTATATTTGAAATGCCTATCGGCAACCACATCAGAAATGCCTATCGGCACCTATATCTGAAATGCCTTTCGGCATTTATATCTGAAATGCCTATCGACACCTATATACGAAATGCCGATCGACACCTATATTTTAAATGCCTATCGGACACTATATCTGATATGCCTATCAGCACCTATATCTGAAATGCCTATCGGCACCTATTTTTGAAATGCCTATCGGAAACTACATCTAAAATGCCTATTGGCACCTATTTTTAAAGTGCCAATCGGCAACTAAATCTGAAATGCCTATCGGCACCTATATCTGAAATGCCTATTGGCACCTCTTTCTGAAATGCCTATCGGCAACTATTTTTGAAATGCCTTTCGGAAACTACATCTGAAATGCCTATCTGCTCCTATATTTGAAATGCCTATCGGCAACAATATCTGAAAAGCCTATCGACACCTATATTTGAAATACCTATCGGCTTCTATATCTGAAATGCCTATCGGCACCTGTTTTTAAAATGCCAATCGGCAACTATATCTGAAATGCCTATCGGCACCTATATCTGAAATGCCTATCGGCATCAATTTTTGAAATGCCTATCGGAAACTACATCTAAAATGCCTATCAGCACCTATATTTGAAATGCCTATCGGCAACCATATCTGGAATGCCTATCGGCACCTATATTTGAAATGCCTATCGGCTTCTATATCTGAAATGCCTATCGGCACCTATTTTTAAAATGCCAATTGGCAACTATATCTGAAATGCCTATCGGCACCTATATCTGAAATGCCTATCGGCACCTATTTTTGAAATGCCTATCGGAAACTACATCTGAAATGCCTATCAGCACCTATATTTGAAATGCCTATCGGCAACCATATCTGGAATGCCTATCGGCACCTACATTTGAAATGCCTATCGGCTTTTATATCTGAAATGCCTATCGGCACCTATTTTTAAAATGCCAATCGGCAACTATATCTGAAATGCCTATCGGCACCTATATCTGAAATGCCTATCGGCACCTATTTTTGAAATGCCTATCGGAAACTACATCTGAAATGCCTATCAGCACCAATATTTGAAATGCCTATCGGCAACCATACCTGAAATGCCTATTGACACCAATATTTGAAATACCTATCGGCTTCTATATCTGAAATGCCTATCGGCACCTATTTTTAAAATGCCAATCGGCAACTATATCTGAAATGCCTATCGGCACCTATATCTGAAATGCTTATCGGCACCAATTTTTGAAATGCCTATCGGAAACTACATTAAAATGCCTATCAGCACCTATATTTGAAATGCCTATCGGCAACCATATCTGGAATGCCTATCAGCACCTATATTTGAAATGCCTATCGGCTTCTATATCTGAAATGCCTATCGGCACCTATATTTAAAATGCCAATCGGCAACTATATCTGAAATGCCTATCGGCACCTATATCTGAAATGCCTATCGGCACCTATTCTTGAAATGCCTATCGAAAACTACATCTGAAATGCCTATCAGCACCTATATTTGAAATGCCTATCGGCAACTATATCTGATATGCCTATCGGCACCTATATCTGAAACGCCTATCGGCACCTATTTTTGAAATGCTAATCGGCAACTATATCTGAAATGCCTATCGGTACCTATTTTTGAAATGCCTATCGGAAACTACATCTGAAATGCCTATCTGCTCCTATATTTGAAATGCCTATCGGCAACCATATCTGAAATGCCTATCGACACCTATATTTGAAATACCTATCGGCTTCTATATCTGAAATGCCTATCGGCACCTGTTTTTAAAATGCCAATCGGCAACTATATCTGAAATGCCTATCGGCACCTATATCTGAAATGCCTATCGGCATCAATTTTTGAAATGCCTATCGGAAACTACATCTAAAATGCCTATCAGCACCTATATTTGAAATGCCTATCGGCAACCATATCTGGAATGCCTATCGGCACCTATATTTGAAATGCCTATCGGCTTCTATATCTGAAATGCCTATCGGCACCTATTTTTAAAATGCCAATTGGCAACTATATCTGAAATGCCTATCGGCACCTATATCTGAAATGCCTATCGGCATCAATTTTTGAAATGCCTATCGGAAACTACATCTAAAATGCCTATCAGCACCTATATTTGAAATGCCTATCGGCAACCATATCTGGAATGCCTATCGGCACCTATATTTGAAATGCCTATCGGCTTCTATATCTGAAATGCCTATCGGCACCTATTTTTAAAATGCCAATTGGCAACTATATCTGAAATGTCTATCGGCACCTATATCTGAAATGCCTATCGGCACCTATTTTTGAAATGCCTATCGGAAACTACATCTGAAATGCCTATCAGCACCTATATTTGAAATGCCTATCGGCAACCATATCTGGAATGCCTATCGGCACCTACATTTGAAATGCCTATCGGCTTCTATATCTGAAATGCCTATCGGCACCTATTTTTAAAATGCCAATCGGCAACTATATCTGAAATGCCTATCGGCACCTATATCTGAAATGCCTATCGGCACCTATTTTTGAAATGCCTATCGGAAACTACATCTGAAATGCCTATCAGCACCTATATTTGAAATGCCTATCGGCGACCATATCTGATATGCCTATCGACACCTATATTTGAAATACCTATCGGCTTCTATATCTGAAATGCCTATTGGCACCTATTTTTAAAATGCCAATCGGTAACTATATCTGAAATGCCTATCGGCACCTATATCTGAAATGCCTATCGGCACCAATTTTTGAAATGCCTATCGGAAACTACATCTGGAATGCCTATCAGCACCAATATTTGAAATGCCTATCGGCAACCAAATTTGGAATGCCTATCGGCACCTATATTTGAAATGCCTATCGGCTTTTATATCTGAAATGCCTATCGACACCTATTTTTAAAATGTTAATCGGCAACTATATCTGAAATGCCTATCGGCACCTATATCTAAAATGCCTATCGGCACCTATTTTTGAAATGCCTATCGGAAACTACATCTGAAATGCCTATCAGCACCTATATTTGAAATTCCTATCGGCAACCATATCTGGGATGCCTATCGGCACCTATATTTGAAATGCCTATCGGCTTCTATATCTGAAATGCCTATCGGCACCTATTTTTAAAATGCCAATCGGCAACTATATCTGAAATGCCTATCGGCACCTATATCTGAAATGCCTATCGGCACCTATTTTTGAAATGCCTATCGAAAACTACATCTGAAATGCCTATCAGCACCTATATTTGAAATGCCTATCGGCAACTATATCTGATATGCCTATCGGCACCTATATCTGAAATGCCTATCGGCACCTATTTTTGAAATGCCAATCGGCAACTATATCTGAAATGCCTATCGGCACCTATTTTTAAAATGCCAATCAGAAACTATATCTGAAATGCCTATCGGTACCTATTTTTGAAATGCCTATCGGCTTCTATTACTGAAATGCCTATCGGCACCTATTTTTAAAATGCCAATCGGCATCTATATCTGAAATGCCTATCGGCACCTATATCTGAAATGCCTATCGGCACCAATTTTTTAGATGCCTATCGGAAACTACATCTGGAAGGCCTATCAGCACCTATATTTGAAATGCCTATCGGCAACCATATCTGGAATGCCTATCGGCACCTATATTTGAAATGCCTATCGGCTTCTATATCTGAAATGCCTATCGACACCTATTTTTAAAATGCCAATCGGCAACTATATCTGATATGCCTATCGGCACCTATATCTAAAATGCCTATCGGCACCTATTTTTGAAATGCCTATCGGAAACTACATCTGAAATGCCTATCAGCACCAATATTTGAAATGCCTATCGGCAACCATACCTGAAATGCCTATTGACACCAATATTTGAAATAACTATCGGCTTCTATATCTGAAATGCCTATCGGCACCTATTTTTAAAATGCCAATCGGCAACTATATCTGAAATGCCTATCGGCACCTATATCTGAAATGCTTATCGGCACCAATTTTTGAAATGCCTATCGGAAACTACATTAAAATGCCTATCAGCACCTATATTTGAAATGCCTATCGGCAACCATATCTGGAATGCCTATCAGCACCTATATTTGAAATGCCTATCGGCTTCTATATCTGAAATGCCTATCGGCACCTATATTTAAAATGCCAATCGGCAACTATATCTGAAATGCCTATCGGCACCTATATCTGAAATGCCTATCGGCACCTATTCTTGAAATGCCTATCGAAAACTACATCTGAAATGCCTATCAGCACCTATATTTGAAATGCCTATCGGCAACTATATCTGATATGCCTATCGGCACCTATATCTTAAATGCCTATCGGCACCTATTTTTGAAATGCTAATCGGCAACTATATCTGAAATGCCTATCGGTACCTATTTTTGAAATGCCTATCGGAAACTACATCTGAAATGCCTATCAGCACTTATATTTGAATAGCCTATCGGCAACCATATCGGGAATGCCTATCGGCACCTATTTTTGAAATGCCTATCGGCTTCTTTATCTGAAATGCCGATCGGCACCTATTTTTAAAATGCCAATCGGCAACTATATCTGAAATGCCTATCGGCACCTATATCTGAAATGCCTATTGGCACCTATTTTTGAAATGCCTTTCGGAAACTACATCTGAAATGCCTATCTGCTCCTATATTTGAAATGCCTATCGGCAACCATATCTGAAATGCCTATCGACACCTATATTTGAAATACCTATCGGCTTCTATATCTGAAATGCCTATCGGCACCTGTTTTTAAAATGCCAATCGGCAACTATATCTGAAATGCCTATCGGCACCTATATCTGAAATGCCTATCGGCATCAATTTTTGAAATGCCTATCGGAAACTACATCTAAAATGCCTATCAGCACCTATATTTGAAATGCCTATCGGCAACCATATCTGGAATGCCTATCGGCACCTATATTTAAAATGCCTATCGGCTTCTCTATCTGAAATGCCTATCGACACTTATTTTTAAAATGCTAATTGGCAACTATATCTGAAATGCCTATCGGCACCTATATCTGAAATGCCCATCGGCACCTATTTTTAAATTGCCTATCGGAAAATACATCTGAAATGCCTATCAGCACCTATATTTAAAATGCCTATCGAAAACTACATCTGAAATGCCTATCAGCACCTATATTTGAAATGCCTATCGGCAACTATATCTGATATGCCTATCGGCACCTATATCTGAGATGCCTATCGGCACCTATTTTTGAAATGCCAATCGGCAACTATATCTGAAATGCCTATCGGCAACTATTTTTAAAATGCCAATCAGAAACTATATCTGAAATGCCTATCGGTACCTATTTTTGAAATGCCTATCGGCTTCTATATCTGAAATGCCTATCGGCACCTATTTTTAAAATGCCAATCGGCAACTATATCTGAAATGCCTATCGGCACCTATATCTGAAATGCCTATCGGCACCAATTTTTGAGATGCCTATCGGAAACTACATCTGGAAGGCCTATCAGCACCTATATTTGAAATGCCTATCGGCAACCATATCTGGAATGCCTATCGGCACCTATATTTGAAATGCCTATCGGCTTCTATATCTGAAATGCCTATCGACACCTATTTTTAAAATGCCAATCGGCAACTATATCTGAAATGCCTATCGGCACCTATATCTAAAATGCCTACCGGCACCTATTTTTGAAATGCCTATCAGAAACTACATCTGAAATGCCTATCAGCACCTATATTTGAAATTCCTATCGGCAACCATATCTGGGATGCCTATCGGCACCTATATTTGAAATGCCTATCGGCTTCTATATCTGAAATGCCTATCGGCACCTATTTTTAAAATGCCAATCGGCAACTATATCTGAAAAGCCTATCGGCACCTATATCTGAAATGCCTATCGGCACCTATTTTTGAAATGCCTATCGGAAACTACATCTGAAATGCCTATCAGCACCAATATTTGAAATGCCTATCGGCAACCATACCTGAAATGCCTATTGACACCAATATTTGAAATACCTATCGGCTTCTATATCTGAAATGCCTATCGGCACCTATTTGTAAAATGCCAATCGGCAACTATATCTGAAATGCCTATCGGCACCTATATCTGAAATGCTTATCGGCACCAATTTTTGAAATGCCTATCGGAAACTACATTAAAATGCCTATCAGCACCTATATTTGAAATGCCTATCGGCAACCATATCTGGAATGCCTATCAGCACCTATATTTGAAATGCCTATCGGCTTCTATATCTGAAATGCCTATCGGCACCTATATTTAAAATGCCAATCGGCAACTATATCTGAAATGCCTATCGGCACCTATATCTGAAATGCCTATCGGCACCTATTCTTGAAATGCCTATCGAAAACTACATCTGAAATGCCTATCAGCACCTATATTTGAAATGCCTATCGGCAACTATATCTGATATGCCTATCGGCACCTATATCTGAAACGCCTATCGGCACCTATTTTTGAAATGCTAATCGGCAACTATATCTGAAATGCCTATCGGTACCTATTTTTGAAATGCCTATCGGAAACTACATCTGAAATGCCTATCTGCTCCTATATTTGAAATGCCTATCGGCAACCATATCTGAAATGCCTATCGACACCTATATTTGAAATACCTATCGGCTTCTATATCTGAAATGCCTATCGGCACCTGTTTTTAAAATGCCAATCGGCAACTATATCTGAAATGCCTATCGGCACCTATATCTGAAATGCCTATCGGCATCAATTTTTGAAATGCCTATCGGAAACTACATCTAAAATGCCTATCAGCACCTATATTTGAAATGCCTATCGGCAACCATATCTGGAATGCCTATCGGCACCTATATTTAAAATGCCTATCGGCTTCTCTATCTGAAATGCCTATCGACACTTATTTTTAAAATGCTAATTGGCAACTATATCTGAAATGCCTATCGGCACCTATATCTAAAATGCCCATCGGCACCTATTTTTAAATTGCCTATCGGAAAATACATCTGAAATGCCTATCAGCACCTATATTTAAAATGCCTATCGGCAACCATATCTGGAATGCCTATCGGCACCTATATTTGAAATGCCTATCGGCTTTTATATCTGAAATGCCTATCGGCACCTATTTTTAAAATGCCAATCGGCAACTATATCTGAAATGCCTATCGGCACCTATATCTGAAATGCCTATCGGCACCTATTGTTGAAATGCCTATCGGAAACTACATCTGAAATGTCTATCAGCACTTATATTTGAAATGCCTATCTTCAAACATATCTGAAATGCCTATCGGCACCTATATTTGAAATGCCTATCGGCTTCTATATCTGAAATGCCTATCGGCACCTATTTTCAAAATGCCAATCGGTAACTATATCTGAAATGCCTATCGGCACCTATATCTGAAATGCCTATCGGCACCAATTTTTGAAATGCCTATCGGAAACTACATCTGGAATGCCTATCAGCACCTATATTTGAAATGCCTATCGGCAACCATATCTGGAATGCCAATCGGCAACTATATCTGATATGCCTATCGGCTTCTATATCTGAAATGCGTATCGGCACCTATTTTTAAAATGCAAATCGGCAACTATATCTGAAGTGCCTATCGGCACCTATATCTGAAATGCCTGTCGGCACCTATTTTTGAAATGCCTATCGACTTTTATATTTGAAATGCCTATCGACACCTATTTTGAAAATGCCAATCGCCAACTATATCTGAAATGCCTATCGACACCTATATTTGAAATACCTATCGGCTTCTATATCTGAAATGCCTATCGGCACCTTTTTTTAAAATGCCAATCGGCAACTATATCTGAAATGCCTATCGGCACCTATATCTCAAATGCCTATCGGCACCTATTTTTGAAATGCCTATCGGAAACTACATCTGAAATGTTTATCAGCACCTATATTTGAAATGCCTATCGGCGACCATATCTGAAATGCCTATCGACACCTATATTTGAAATACCTATCGGCTTCTATATCTGATATGCCTATCGGCACCTATTTTTAAAATGCCAATCGGTAACTATATCTGAAATGCCTATCGGCACCTATATCTGAAATGCCTATCGGCACCAATTTTTGAAATGCCTATCGGAAACTACATCTGGAATGCCTATCAGCACCTATATTTGAAATGCCTATCGGCAACCATATCTGGAATGCCTATCGGCACCCATATTTGAAATGCCTATCGGCTTCTATATCTGAAATGCCTATCGACACCTATTTTTAAAATGCCAATCGGCAACTATATCTGAAATGCCCGTCGGCACCTATATCTAAAATGCCTATCGGCACCTATTTTTGAAATGCTAATCGGAAACTACATCTGAAATGCCTATCAGCACCTATATTTGAAATTCCTATCGGCAACCATATCTGGGATGCCTATCGGCACCTATATTTGAAATGCCTATCGGCTTCTATATCTGAAATGCCTATCGGCACCTTTTTTTGAAATGCCTATCGGAAACTACATCTGAAATGCCTATCAGCACCAATATTTGAAATGCCTATCGGCAACCATACCTGAAATGCCTATCGACACCAATATTTGAAATACCTATCGGCTTCTATATCTGAAATGCCTATCAGCACCTATTTTTAAAATGCCAATCGGCAACTATATCTGAAATGCCTATCGGCACCTATATCTAAAATGCTTATCGGTACCAATTTTTGAAATGCCTATCGGAAACTACATCTGAAATGCCTATCAGCACCTATATTTGAAATGCCTATCGGCAATCACATCAGAAATGCCTATCGGCACCTATATCTGAAATGCCTTTCGGCATTTATATCTGAAATGCCTATCGACACCTATATACGAAATGCCGATAGACACCTATATTTTAAATGCCTATCGGACACTATATCTGATATGCCTTTCGGCACCTATATCTGAAATGCCTATCGGCACCTATTTTTGAAATGCCTATCGGAAACTACATCTAAAATGCCTATTGGCATCTATTTTTAAAGTGCCAATCGACAACTAAATCTGAAATGCCTATCGGCACCTATATCTGAAATGCCTATCGGCACCTCTTTCTGAAATGCCTATCGGCACCTATTTTTGAAATGCCTTTCGGAAACTACATCTGAAATGCCTATCTGCTCCTATATTTGAAATGCCTATCGGCAACAATATCTGAAAAGCCTATCGACACCTATATTTGAAATACCTATCGGCTTCCATATCTGAAATGCCTATCGGCACCTGTTTTTAAAATGCCAATCGGCAACTATATCTGAAATGCCTACCGGCACCTATATCTGAAATGCCTATCGGCATCAATTTTTGAAATGCCTATCGGAAACTACATCTAAAATGCCTATCAGCGCCTATATTTGAAATGCCTATCGGCAACCATATTTGGAATGCCTATCGGCACCTATATTTGAAATGCCTATCGGCTTCTATATCAGAAATGCCTATCGGCACCTATTTTTAAAATGCCAATTGGCAACTATATCTGAAATGCCTATCGGCACCTATATCTGAAATGCCTATCGGCACCTATTTTTGAAATGCCTTTAGGAAACTACATCTGAAATGCCTATCAGCAAGTATATTTGAAATGCCTATCGGCAACCATATCTGGAAAGCCTATCGGCACCTACATTTGAAATGCCTATCGGCTTCGATATCTGAAATGCCTATCGGCACCTATTTTTAAAATGCCAATCGGCAACTATATCTGAAATGCCTATCGGCACCTATATCTGAAATGCCTATCGGCACCTATTTTTGAAATGCCTATCGGAAACTACATCTGAAATGCATATCAGCACCTATATTTGAAATGCCTATCGGCGACCATATCTGATATGCCTATCGACACCTATATTTGAAATACCTATCGGCTTCTATATCTGAAATGCCTATTGGCACCTATTTTTAAAATGCCAATCGGTAACTATATCTGAAATGCCTATCGGCACCTATATCTGAAATGCATATCGGCACCAATTTTTGAAATGCCTATCGGGAACTACATCTGGAATGCCTATCAGCACCAATATTTGAAATGCCTATCGGCAACCATATCTGGAATGCCTATCGGCACCTATATTTGAAATGCCTATCGGCTTCTATATCTGAAATGCCTATCGACACCTATTTTTAAAATGCCAATCGGCAACTATATCTGAAATGCCTATCGGCACCTATATCTGAAATGCCTATCGGCACCTATTTTTAAAATGCCAATCGGCAACTATATCTGAAATGCCTATCGGCACCTATATCTGAAATGCCTATCGGCACCTATTTTTGAAATGCCTATCGAAAACTACATCTGAAATGCCTATCAGCACCTATATTTGAAATGCCTATCGGCAACTATATCTGATATGCCTATCGGCACCTATATCTGAAATGCCTATCGGCACCTATTTTTGAAATGCCTATCGGAAACTACATCTGAAATGCCTGTCAGCACCAATATTTGAAATGCCTATCGGCAACCATACCTGAAATGCCTATTGACACCAATATTTGAAATACCTATCGGCTTCTATATCTGAAATGCCTATCGGCACCTATTTTTAAAAAGCCAATCGGCAACTATATCTGAAATGCCTATCGGCACCTATATCTGAAATGCTTATCGGCACCAATTTTTGAAATGCCTATCGGCAACTATATCTGATATGCCTATCGGCACCTATATCTGAAATGCCTATCGGCACCTATTTTTGAAATGCCTATCGGAAACTACATTTGAAATGCCTATCAGCACCAATATTTGAAATGCCTATCGGCAACCATATCTGGAATGCCTATCAGCACCTATATTTGAAATGCCTATCGGCTTCTATATCTGAAATGCCTATCGGCACCTATTTTTAAAATGCCAATCGGCGACTATATCTGAAATGCCTATCGGCACCTATATCTGAAATGCCTATCGGCACCTATTTTTGAAATGCCTATCGGAAACTACATCTGAAATGCCTATCAGCAGCAATATTTGAAATGCCTATCGGCAACCATACCTGAAATGCCTATCGACACCAATATTTGAAATACCTATCGGCTTCTATATCTGAAATGCCTATCGGCACCTATTTTTAAAATGCCAATCGGCAACTATATCTGAAATGCCTATCGGCACCTATATCTGAAATGCTTATCGGCACCATTTTTTGAAATGCCTATCGGAAACTACATCATAAATGCCTATCAGCACCTATATTTGAAATGCCTATCGGCAACCATATCTGAAATGCCTATCAGCACCTATATTTGAAATGCCTATCGGCTTCTATATCTGAAATGCCTATCGGCACCTATATTTAAAATGCCAATCGGCAACTATATCTGAAATGCCTATCGGCACCTATATCTGAAATGCCTATCGGCACCTATTCTTGAAATGCCTATCGAAAACTACATCTGAAATGCCTATCAGCACCTATATTTGAAATGCCTATCGGCAACTATATCTGATATGCCTATCGGCACCTATATCTGAAATGCCTATTGGCACCTATTTTTGAAATGCTAATCGGCAACTATATCTGAAATGCCTATCGGTACCTATTTTTGAAATGCCTATCGGAAACTACATCTGAAATGCCTATCAGCACTTATATTTGAATAGCCTATCGGCAACCATATCGGGAATGCCTATCGGCACATATATTTGAAATGCCGATCGGCTTCTATATCTGAAATGCCTATCGGCATCTATTTTTAAAATGCCAATCGGCAACTATATCTGAAATGCCTATCGGCACCTATATCTGAAATGCCTATTGGCACCTATTTTTGAAATGCCTTTCGGAAACTACATCTGAAATGCCTATCTGCTCCTATATTTCAAATGCCTATCGGCAACCATATCTGAAATGCCTATCGACACCTATATTTGAAATACCTATCGGCTTCTATATCTGAAATGCCTATCGGCACCTGTTTTTAAAATGCTAATCGGCAACTATATCTAAAATGCCTATCGGCACCTATATCTGAAATGCCTATCGGCATCAATTTTTGAAATGCCTATCGGAAACTACATCTAAAATGCCTATCAGCACCTATATTTGAAATGCCTATCGGCAACCATATCTGGAATGCCTATCGGCACCTATATTTAAAATGCCTATCGGCTTCTCTATCTGAAATGCCTATCGACACTTATTTTTAAAATGCTAATTGGCAACTCTATCTGAAATGCCTATCGGCACCTATATCTGAAATGCCCATCGGCACCTATTTTTAAATTGCCTATCGGAAAATACATCTGAAATGCCTATCAGCACCTATATTTAAAATGCCTATCGGCAACCATATCTGGAATGCCTATCGGCACCTATATTTGAAATGCCTATCGGCTTTTATATCTGAAATGCCTATCGGCACCTATTTTTAAAATGCCAATCGGCAAGTATATCTGAAATGCCTATCGGCACCTATATTTGAAATGCCTATCGGCACCTATTGTTGAAAAGCCTATCGGAAACTACATCTGAAATGCCTATCAGCACTTATATTTGAAATGCCTATCGGCAACCATATCTGAAATGCCTATCGGCACCTATATTTGAAATGCCTATCGGCTTCTATATCTGAAATGCCTATCGGCACCTATTTTCAAAATGCCAATCGGTAACTATATCTGAAATGCCTATCGGCACCTATATCTGAAATGCCTATCGGCACCTATATCTGAAATGCCTATCGGCACCAATTTTTGAAGTGCCTATCGGAAACTACATCTGGAATGCCAATCAGCACCTATATTTGAAATGCCTATCGGCAACCATATCTGGAATGCCAATCGGCAACTATATCTGAAATGCCTATCGGCTTCTATATCTGAAATGCGTATCGGCACCTATTTTTAAAATGCAAATCGGCAACTATATCTGAAGTGCCTATCGGCACCTATATCTGAAATGCCTATCGGCACCTATTTTTGAAATGCCTATCGGCTTTTATATCTGAAATGCCTATCGGCACCTCTTTTTAAAATGCCAATCGGCAACTATATCTGAAATGCCTATCGGCACCTATATCTGAAATGCCTATCGGCACCTATTTTTGAAATGCCTATCGGAAACTACATCTGAAATGCCTATCAGCACCTATATTTGAAATGCCTATCGGCGACCATATCTGAAATGCCTATCGACACCTATATTTGAAATACCTATCGGCTTCTATATCTGATATGCCTATCGGCACCTATTTTTGAAATGCCTATCGGAAACTACATCTGAAATGCCTATCAGCACCTATATTTGAAATGCCTATCGGCGACCATATCTGAAATGCCTATCGACACCTATATTTGAAATACCTATCGGCTTCTATATCTGAAATGCCTATCGGCACCTGTTTTTAAAATGCCAATCGGCAACTATATCTGAAATGCCTATCGGCACCTATATCTGAAATGCCTATCGGCATCAATTTTTGAAATGCCTATCGGAAACTACATCTAAAATGCCTATCAGCACCTATATTTGAAATGCCTATCGGCAACCATATCTGGAATGCCTATCGGCACCTATATTTAAAATGCCTATCGGCTTCTCTATCTGAAATGCCTATCGACACTTATTTTTAAAATGCTAATTTGCAACTATGTCTGAAATGCCTATCGGCACCTATATCTGAAATGCCCATCGGCACCTATTTTTAAATTGCCTATCGGAAAATACATCTGAAATGCCTATCAGCACCTATATTTAAAATGCCTATCGGCAACCATATCTGGAATGCCTATCGGCACCTATATTTGAAATGCCTATCGGCTTTTATATCTGAAATGCCTATCGGCACCTATTTTTAAAATGCCAATCGGCAACTATATCTGAAATGCCTATCGGCACCTATATCTGAAATGCCTATCGGCACCTATTGTTGAAATGCCTATCGGAAACTACATCTGAAATGCCTATCAGCACTTATATTTGAAATGCCTATCTTCAAACATATCTGAAATGCCTATCGGCACCTATATTTGAAATGCCTATCGGCTTTTATATCTGAAATGCCTATCGGCACCTATTTTCAAAATGCCAATCGGTAACTATATCTGAAATGCCTATCGGCACCTATATCTGAAATGCCTATCGGCACCAATTTTTGAAATGCCTATCGGAAACTACATCTGGAATGCCTATCAGCACCTATATTTGAAATGCCTATCGGCAACCATATCTGGAATGCCAATCGGCAACTATATCTGAAATGCCTATCGGCTTCTATATCTGAAATGCGTATCGGCACCTATTTTTAAAATCCAAATCGGCAACTATATCTGAAGTGCCTATCGGCACCTATATCTGAAATGCCTATCGGCACCTATTTTTGAAATGCCTATCGACTTTTATATCTGAAATGCCTATCGACACCTATTTTTAAAATGCCAATCGCCAACTATATCTGAAATGCCTATCGACACCTATATTTGAAATACCTATCGGCTTCTATATCTGAAATGCCTATCGGCACCTATTTTTAAAATGCCAATCGGCAACTATATCTGAAATGCCTATCGGCACCTATATCTCAAATGCCTATCGGCACCTATTTTTGAAATGCCTATCGGAAACTACATCTGAAATGTTTATCAGCACCTATATTTGAAATGCCTATCGGCGACCATATCTGAAATGCCTATCGACACCTATATTTGAAATACCTATCGGCTTCTATATTGATATGCCTATCGGCACCTATTTTTAAAATGCCAATCGGTAACTATATATGAAATGCCTATCGGCACCTATATCTGAAATGCCTATCGGCACCAATTTTTGAAATGCCTATCGGAAACTACATCTGGAATGCCTATCAGCACCTATATTTGAAATGCCTATCGGCAACCATATCTGGAATGCCTATCGGCACCCATATTTGAAATGCCTATCGGCTTCTATATCTGAAATGCCTATCGACACCTATTTTTAAAATGCCAATCGGCAACTATATCTGAAATGCCCGTCGGCACCTATATCTAAAATGCCTATCGGCACCTATTTTTGAAATGCCTATCGGAAACTACATCTGAAATGCCTATCAGCACCTATATTTGAAATTCCTATCGGCAACCATATCTGGGATGCCTATCGGCACCTATATTTGAAATGCCTATCGGCTTCTATATCTGAAATGCCTATCGGCACCTATTTTTAAAATGCCAATCGGCAACTATATCTGAAATGCATATCGGCACCTATATCTGAAATGCCTATCGGCACCTTTTTTTGAAATGCCTATCGGAAACTACATCTGAAATGCCTATCAGCACCAATATTTGAAATGCCTATCGGCAACCATACCTGAAATGCCTATCGACACCAATATTTGAAATACCTATCGGCTTCTATATCTGAAATGCCTATCAGCACCTATTTTTAAATTGCCAATCGGCAACTATATCTGAAATGCCTATCGGCACCTATATCTAAAATGCTTATCGGTACCAATTTTTGAAATGCCTATCGGAAACTACATCTGAAATGCCTATCAGCACCTATATTTGAAATGCCTATCGGCAATCACATCAGAAATGCCTATCGGCACCTATATCTGAAATGCCTTTCGGCATTTATATCTGAAATGCCTATCGACACCTATATACGAAATGCCGATAGATACCTATATTTTAAATGCCTATCGGACACTATATCTGATATGCCTTTCGGCACCTATATCTGAAATGCCTATCGGCACCTATTTTTGAAATGCCTATCGGAAACTACATCTAAAATGCCTATTGGCACCTATTTTTAAAGTGCCAATCGGCAACTAAATCTGAAATGCCTATCGGCACCTATATCTGAAATGCCTATCGGCACCTCTTTCTGAAATGCCTATCGGCACCTATTTTTGAAATGCCTTTCGGAAACTACATCTGAAATGCCTATCTGCTCCTATATTTGAAATGCCTATCGGCAACAATATCTGAAAAGCCTATCGACACCTATATTTGAAATACCTATCGGCTTCCATATCTGAAATGCCTATCGGCACCTGTTTTTAAAATGCCAATCGGCAACTATATCTGAAATGCCTATCGGCACCTATATCTGAAATGCCTATCGGCATCAATTTTTGAAATGCCTATCGAAAACTACATCTAAAATGCCTATCAGCACCTATATTTGAAATGCCTATCGGCAACCATATTTGGAATGCCTATCGGCACCTATATTTGAAATGCCTATCGGCTTCTATATCAGAAATGCCTATCGGCACCTATTTTTAAAATGCCAATTGGCAACTATATCTGAAATGCCTATCGGCACCTATATCTGAAATGCCTATCGGCACCTATTTTTGAAATGCCTATCGGAAACTACATCTGAAATGCCTATCAGCACCTATATTTGAAATGCCTATCGGCAACCATATCTGGAATGCCTATCGGCACCTACATTTGAAATGCCTATCGGCTTCGATATCTGAAATGCCTATCGGCACCTATTTTTAAAATGCCAATCGGCAACTATATCTGAAATGCCTATCAGCACCTATATCTGAAATGCCTATCGGCACCTATTTTTGAAATGCCTATCGGAAACTACATCTGAAATGCATATCAGCACCTATATTTGAAATGCCTATCGGCGACCATATCTGATATGCCTATCGATACCTATATTTGAAATACCTATCGGCTTCTATATCTGAAATGCCTATTGGCACCTATTTTTAAAATGCCAATCGGTAACTATATCTGAAATGCCTATCGGCACCTATATCTGAAATGCATATCGGCACCAATTTTTGAAATGCCTATCGGAAACTACATCTGGAATGCCTATCAGCACCAATATTTGAAATGCCTATCGGCAACCATATCTGGAATGCCTATCGGCACCTATATTTGAAATGCCTATCGGCTTCTATATCTGAAATGCCTATCGACACCTATTTTTAAAATGCCAATCGGCAACTATATCTGAAATGCCTATCGGCACCTATATCTGAAATGCCTATCGGCACCTATATCTGAAATGCCTATCGGCACCTATTTTTAAAATGCCAATCGGCAACTATATCTGAAATGCCTATCGGCACCTATATCTGAAATGCCTATCGGCACCTATTTTTGAAATGCCTATCGAAAACTACATCTGAAATGCCTATCAGCACCTATATTTGAAATGCCTATCGGCAACTATATCTGATATGCCTATCGGCACCTATATCTGAATTGCCTATCGGCACCTATTTTTGAAATGCCTATCGGAAACTACATCTGAAATGCCTATCAGCACCAATATTTGAAATGCCTATCGGCAACCATACCTGAAATGCCTATTGACACCAATATTTGAAATACCTATCGGCTTCTATATCTGAAATGCCTATCGGCACCTATTTTTAAAAAGCCAATCGGCAACTATATCTGAAATGCCTATCGGCACCTATATCTGCATTGCTTATCGGCACCAATTTTTGAAATGCCTATCGGCAACTATATCTGATATGCCTATCGGCACCTATATCTGAAATGCCTATCGGCACTTATTTTTGAAATGCCTATCGGAAACTACATTTGAAATGCCTATCAGCACCAATATTTGAAATGCCTATCGGCAACCATATCTGGAATGCCTATCAGCACCTATATTTGAAATGCCTATCGGCTTCTATATCTGAAATGCCTACCGCACCTATATTTACAATGCCAATCGGCAACTATATCTGAAATGCCTATCGGCACCTATATCTGAATTGCCTATCGGCACCTATTCTTGAAATGCCTATCGAAAACTACATCTGAAATGCCTATCAGCACCTATATTTGAAATGCCTATCGGCAACTATATCTGATATGCCTATCGGCACCTATATCTGAAATGCCTATTGGCACCTATTTTTGAAATGCTAATCGGCAACTATATCTGAAATGCCTATCGGTACCTATTTTGGAAATGCCTATCGGAAACTACATCTGAAATGCCTATCAGCACTTATATTTGAATAGCCTATCGGCAACCATATCGGGAATGCCTATCGGCACCTATATTTGAAATGCCTATCGGCTTCTATATCTGAAATGCCTATCGGCATCTATTTTTAAAATGCCAATCGGCAACCATATCTGAAATGCCTATCGACACCTATATTTGAAATACCTATCGGCTTCTATATCTGAAATGCCTATCGGCACCTGTTTTTAAAATGCTAATCGGCAACTATATCTGAAATGCCTATCGGCACCTATATCTGAAATGCCTATCGGCATCAATTTTTGAAAGGCCTATCGGAAACTACATCTAAAATGCCTATCAGCACCTATATTTGAAATGCCTATCGGCAACCATATCTGGAATGCCTATCGGCACCTATATTTAAAATGCCTATCGGCTTCTCTATCTGAAATGCCTATCGACACTTATTTTTAAAATGCTAATTGGCAACTCTATCTGAAATGCCTATCGGCACCTATATCTGAAATGCCCAGCGGCACCTATTTTTAAATTGCCTATCGGAAAATACATCTGAAATGCCTATCAGCACCTATATTTAAAATGCCTATCGGCAACCATATCTGGAATGCCTATCGGCACCTATATTTGAAATGCCTATCGGCTTTTATATCTGAAATGCCTATCGGCACCTATTTTTAAAATGCCAATCGGCAACTATATCTGAAATGCCTATCGGCACCTATATCTGAAATGCCTATCGGCACCTATTGTTGAAAAGCCTATCGGAAACTACATCTGAAATGCCTATCAGCACTTATATTTGAAATGCCTATCGGCAACCATATCTGAAATGCCTATCGGCACCTATATTTGAAATGCCTATCGGCTTCTATATCTGAAATGCCTATCGGCACCTATTTTCAAAATGCCAATCGGTAACTATATCTGAAATGCCTATCGGCACCTATATCTGAAATGCCTATCGGCACCTATATCTGAAATGCCTATCGGCACCAATTTTTGACTTGCCTATCGGAAACTACATCTGGAATGCCAATCAGCACCTATATTTGAAATGCCTATCGGCAACCATATCTGGAATGCCAATCGGCAACTATATCTGAAATGCCTATCGGCTTCTATATCTGAAATGCGTATCGGCACCTATTTTTAAAATGCAAATCGGCAACTATATCTGAAGTGCCTATCGGCACCTATATCTGAAATGCCTATCGGCACCTATTTTTGAAATGCCTATCGGCTTTTATATCTGAAATGCCTATCGGCACCTCTTTTTAAAATGCCAATCGGCAACTATATCTGAAATGCCTATCGGCACCTATATCTGAAAGGCCTATCGGCACCTATTTTTGAAATGCCTATCGGAAACTACATCTGAAATGCCTATCAGCACCTATATTTGAAATGCCTATCGGCGACCATATCTGAAATGCCTATCGACACCTATATTTGAAATACCTATCGGCTTCTATATCTGATATGCCTATCGGCACCTATTTTTGAAATGCCTATCGGAAACTACATCTGAAATGCCTATCAGCACCTATATTTGAAATGCCTATCGGCGACCATATCTGAAATGCCTATCGACACCTATATTTGAAATACCTATCGGCTTCTATATCTGATATGCCTATCGGCACCTATTTTTAAAATGCCAATCGGTAACTATATCTGAAATGCCTATCGGCACCTATATCTGAAATGCCTATCGGCACCAATTTTTGAAATGCCTATCGGAAACTACATCTGGAATGCCTATCAGCACCTATATTTGAAATGCCTATCGGCAACCATATCTGGAATGCCTATCGGCACCCATATTTGAAATGCCTATCGGCTTCTATATCTGAAATGCCTATCGACACCTATTTTTAAAATGCCAATCGGCAACTATATCTGAAATGCCCATCGGCACCTATTTTTAAATTGCCTATCGGAAAATACATCTGAAATGCCTATCAGCACCTATATTTAAAATGCCTATCGGCAACCATATCTGGAATGCCTATCGGCACCTATATTTGAAATGCCTATCGGCTTTTATATCTGAAATGCCTATCAGCACCTATTTTTAAAATGCCAATCGGCAACTATATCTGAAATGCCTATCGGCACCTATATCTGAAATGCCTATCGGCACCTATTTTTGAAATGCCTATCGGAAACTACATCTGAAATGCCTATCAGCACCTATATTTGAAATGCCTATCGGCGACTATATCTGATATGCCTATCGACACCTATATTTGAAATACCTATCGGCTTCTATATCTGAAATGCCTATTGGCACCTATTTTTAAAATGCCAATCGGTAACTATATCTGAATTGCCTATCGGCACCTATATCTGAAATGCCTATCAGCACCTATTTTTGAAATGCCTATCGAAAACAACATCTGAAATGCCTATCAGCACCTATATTTGAAATGCCTATCGGCAACTATATCTGATATGCCTATCGGCACCTATATCTGAAATGCCTATCGGCACCTATATCTGAAATGCCTATCGGCACCTATTTTTGAAATGCCTATCGGAAACTACATCTGAAATGCCTATCAGCACCTATATTTGAAATGCCTATCGGCGACTATATCTGATATGCCTATCGACACCTATATTTGAAATACCTATCGGCTTCTATATCTGAAACGCCTATTGGCACCTATTTTTAAAATGCCAATCGGTAACTATATCTGAATTGCCTATCGGCACCTATATCTGAAATGCCTATCAGCACCTATTTTTGAAATGCCTATCGAAAACAACATCTGAAATGCCTATCAGCACCTATATTTGAAATGCCTATCGGCTTCTATATCTGAAATGCCTATCGACACCTATTTTTAAAATGCCAATCGGCAACTATATCTGAAATGCCTATCGGCACCTATATCTGAAATGCCTATCGGCACCTATTTTTAAAATGCCAATCGGCAACTATATCTGAAATGCCTATCGGCACCTATATCTGAAATGCCTATCAGCACCTATTTTTGAAATGCCTATCGAAAACAACATCTGAAATGCCTATCAGCACCTATATTTGAAATGCCTATCGGCAACTATATCTGATATGCCTATCGGCACCTATATCTGAAATGCCTATCGGCACCTATTTTTGAAATGCCAATCGGCAACTATATCTGAAATGCCTATCGGAACCTATTTTTAAAATGCCAATCGGCAACTATATCTGAAATGCCTATCGGTACCTATTTTTGAAATGCCTATCGGCTTCTATATCTGAAATGCCTATCGGCACCTATTTTTAAAATGCCAATCGGCAACTATATCTGAAATGCCTATCGGCACCTATATCTGAAATGCCTATCGGCACCAATTTTTGAGATGCCTATCGGAAACTACATCTGGAAGGCCTATCAGCACCTATATTTGAAATGCCTATCGGCAACCATATCTGGAATGTCTATCGGCACCTATATTTGAAATGCCTATCGGCTTCTATATCTGAAATGCCTATCGACACCTATTTTTAAAATGCCAATCGGCAACTATATCTGAAATGCCTATCGGCACCTATATCTAAAATGCCTATCGGCACCTATTTTTGAAATGCCTATCAGAAACTACATCTAAAATGCCTATCAGCACCTATATTTGAAATTCCTATCGGCAACCATATCTGGGATGCCTATCGGCACCTATATTTGAAATGCCTATCGGCTTCTATATCTGAAATGCCTATCGGCACCTATTTTTAAAATGCCAATCGGCAACTATATCTGAAAAGCCTATCGGCACCTATATCTGAAATGCCTATCGGCACCTATTTTTGAAATGCCTATCGGAAACTACATCTGAAATGCCTATCAGCACCAATATTTGAAATGCCTATCGGCAACCATACCTGAAATGCCTATTGACACCAATATTTGAAATACCTATCGGCTTCTATATCTGAAATGCCTATCGGCACCTATTTTTAAAAAGCCAATCGGCAACTATATCTGAAATGCCTATCGGCACCTATATCTGAAATGCTTATCGGCACCAATTTTTGAAATGCCTATCGGAAACTACATTGAAATGCCTATCAGCACCTATATTTGAAATGCCTATCGGCAACCATATCTGGAATGCCTATCAGCACCTATATTTGAAATGCCTATCGGCTTCTATATCTGAAATGCCTATCGGCACCTATATTTAAAATGCCAATCGGCAACTATATCTGAAATGCCTATCGGCACCTATATCTGAATTGCCTATCGGCACCTATTCTTGAAATGCCTATCGAAAACTACATCTGAAATGCCTATCAGCACCTATATTTGAAATGCCTATCGGCAACTATATCTGATATGCCTATCGGCACCTATATCTGAAATGCCTATCGGCACCTATTTTTGAAATGCTAATCGGCAACTATATCTGAAATGCCTATCGGTACCTATTTTTGAAATGCCTATCGGAACCTACATCTGAAATGCCTATCAGCACTTATATTTGAATAGCCTATCGGCAACCATATCGGGAATGCCTATCGGCACCTATATTTGAAATGCCTATCGGCTTCTATATCTGAAATGCCTATCGGCACCTATTTTTAAAATGCCAATCGGCAACTATATCTGAAATGCCTATCGGCACCTATATCTGAAATGCCTATTGGCACCTCTTTTTGAAATGCCTTTCGGAAACTACATCTAAAATGCCTATCTGCTCCTATATTTGAAATGCCTATCGGCAACCATATCTGAAATGCCTATCGACACCTATATTTGAAATACCTATCGGCTTCTATATCTGAAATGCCTATCGGCACCTATATCTGAAATGCCTATCGGCATCAATTTTTGAAATGCCTATCGGAAACTACATCTAAAATGCCTATCAGCACCTATATTTGAAATGCCTATCGGCAACCATATCTGGAATGCCTATCGGCACCTATATTTAAAATGCCTATCGGCTTCTCTATCTGAAATGCCTATCGACACTTATTTTTAAAATGCTAATTGGCAACTATATCTGAAATGCCTATCGGCACCTATATCTGAAATGCCCATCGGCACCTATTTTTAAATTGCCTATCGGAAAATACATCTGAAATGCCTATCAGCACCTATATTTAAAATGCCTATCGGCAACCATATCTGGAATGCCTATCGGCACCTATATTTGAAATGCCTATCGGCTTTTATATCTGAAATGCCTATCGGCACCTATTTTTAAAATGCCAAACGGCAACTATATCTGAAATGCCTATCGGCACCTATATCTGAAATGCCTATCGGCACCTATTGTTGAAATGCCTATCGGAAAATACATCTGAAATGCCTATCAGCACTTATATTTGAAATGCCTATCGGCAACCATATCTGAAATGCCTATCGGCACCTATATTTGAAATGCCTATCAGCTTCTATATCTGAAATGCCTATCAGCACCTATTTTCAAAATGCCAATCGGTAACTATATCTGAAATGCCTATCGGCACCTATATCTGAAATGCCTATCGGCACCAATTTTTGAAGTGCCTATCGGAAACTACATCTGGAATGCCTATCAGCACCTATATTTGAAATGCCTATCGGCAACCATATCTGGAATGCCAATCGGCTACTATATCTGAAATGCCTATCGGCTTCTATATCTGAAATGCGTATCGGCACCTATTTTTAAAATGCAAATCGGCAACTATATCTGAAGTGCCTATCGGCACCTATATCTGAAATGCCTATCGGCACCTATTTTTGAAATGCCTATCGGAAACTACATCTGAAATGCCTATCAGCACCTATATTTGAAATGCCTATCGGCTTTTATATCTGAAATGCCTATCGACACCTATTTTTAAAATGCCATTCGGCAACTATATCTGAAATGCCTATCGGCACCTATATCTGAAATGCCTATCGGCACCTATTTTTGAAATGCCTATCGGAAACTACATCTGAAATGCCTATCAGCACCTATATTTGAAATGCCTATCGGCTACCATATCTGAAATGCCTATCGGCACCCATATTTGAAATGCCTATCGGCAACTATATCTGAAATGCCTATCGGCACCTTTTTTTAAAATGCCAATCGGCAACTATATCTGAAATGCCTATCGGTACCTATTTTTGAAATGCCTATCGGAAACTACATCTGAAATGCCTATCAGCACCTATATTTGAATAGCCTATCGGCAACTATATCGGGAATGCCTATCGGCACCTATATTTGAAATGCCTATCGGCTTCTATATCTGAAATGCCTATCGGCACCTATTTTTAAAATGCCAATCGGCAACTATATCTGAAATGCCTATCGGCACCTATATCTGAAATGCCTATTGGCACCTATTTTTGAAATGCCTTTCGGAAACTACATCTGAAATGCCTATCTGCTCCTATATTTGAAATGCCTATCGGCAACCATATCTGAAATGCCTATCGACACCTATATTTGAAATACCTATGGCTTCTATATCTGAAATGCCTATCGGCACCTGTTTTTAAAATGCCAATCGGCAACTATATCTGAAATGCCTATCGGCATCAATTTTTGAAATGCCTATCGGAAACTACATGTAAAAGGCCTATCAGCACCTATATTTGAAATGCCTATCGGCAACCATATCTGGAATGCCTATCGGCACCTATATTTAAAATGCCTATCGGCTTCTCTATCTGAAATGCCTATCGACACTTATTTTTAAAATGCCAATTGGCAACTATATCTGAAATGCCTATCGGCACCTATATCTGAAATGCCCATCGGCACCTGTTTTTGAAATGCCTATCGGAAACTACATCTGAAATGCCTATCAGCACCTATATTTAAAATGCCTATCGGCAACCATATCTGGAATGCCTATCGGCACCTATATTTAAAATGCCTTTTGGCTTCTCTATCTGAAATGCCTATCGACACTTATTTTTAAAATGCCAATTGGCAACTATATCTGAAATGCCTATCGGCACCTATATCTGAAATGCCTATCGGCACCTATTTTTGAAATGCTTATCGGAAACTTCATCTGAAATGCCTATCAGCAATTATATTTGAAATGCCTATCGGCAACCATATATGAAATGCCTATCGATACCTATATTTGAAATACCTATCGGCTTCTATATCTGAAATGCCTATCGGCACCTATTTTTAAAATGCCAATCGGTAACTATATCTGAAATGCCTATCGGCACCTATATCTGAAATGCCTATCGGCACCAATTTCTGAAATGCCTATCGGAAACTACATCTGGAATGCCTATCAGCACCTATATTTGAAATGCCTATCTGCAACCATATCTGGAATGCCTATCGGCACCTATATTTGAAATGCCTATCGGCTTCTATATCTGAAATGCCTATCGACACCTATTTTTAAAATGCCAATCGCCAACTATATCTGAAATGCCTATCGGCACCTATTTTTGAAATGCCTATCGGAAACTACATCTGAAATGCCTATCAGCACCTATATTTGAAATGCCTATCGGCAACCATATCTGAAATGCCTATCGACACCTATATTTGAAATACCTATCGGCTCCTATATCTGAAATGCGTATCGGCACCTATTTTTAAAATGCCAATCGGCAACTATATCTGAAATGCCTATCGGCACCTATATCTGAAATGCCTATCGGCACCAATTTTTGAAATGCCTATCGGAAACTACATCTGAAATGCCTATCAGCACCTATATTTGATATGCCTATCGGCAACCATATCTGGAATGCTTATCAGCACCTATATTTGAAATGCCTATCGGCTTCTATATCTGAAATGCCTATCGGCACCTATTTTTAAAATGCCAATCGGCAACTATATCTGAAATGCCTATCGGCACCTATATCTGAAATGCCTATCGGCACCTATTTTTGAAATGCCTATCGGAAACTACATCTGAAATGCCTATCAGCACCTATATTTGAAATGCCTATCGGCAACCATATCTGGAATGCCTATCAGCACCTATATTTGAAATGCCTATCGGCTTCTATATCTGAAATGCCTATCGGCACCTATTTTTAAAATGCCAATCGGCAACTATATCTGAAATGCCTATCGGCACCTATATCTGAAATGCCTATCGGCACCTATTTTTGAAATGCCTATCGGACACTACATCTGAATTGCCTATCAGCACCTATATTTGAAATGCCTATCGGCAACCAAATCTGGAATGCCTATCGACACCTATATTTGAAATGCCTATCGGCTTCTATATCTGAAATGCCTATCGACACCTATTTATAAAATGTAAATCGCCAACTATATCTGAAATGCCTATCAGCACCTATATTTGAAATACCTATCGGCAACCATATCTGGAATGCCTATCAGCACCTATATTTGAAATGCCTATCGGCTTCTATATCTGAAATGCCTATCGGCACCTATTTTTAAAATGCCAATCGGCAACTATATCTGAAATGCCTATCGGCACCTATATCTGAAATGCCTATCGGCACCTATATTTGAAATGCCTATCGGCAACCATATCTGGAATGCCTATCGGCACATTTATTTGAAATGCCTATCGGCTTTCAATATCTGAAATGCCTATCGGCACCTATTTTTAAAATGCCAATCGGCAACTATATCTGAAGTGCCTATCGGCACCTATATCTGAAATGCCTATCGGCAACAATTTTTGAAGTGCCTATCGGAAACTACATCTAAAATGCCTATCAGCACCTATATTTGAAATGCCTATCGGCAACCATATCTGGAATGCCTATCGGCACCTATATTTAAAATGCCTATCGGCTTCTCTATCTGAAATGCCTATCGACACTTATTTTTAAAATGCTAATTGGCAACTCTATCTGAAATGCCTATCGGCACCTATATCTGAAATGCCCATCGGCACCTATTTTTAAATTGCCTATCGGAAAATACATCTGAAATGCCTATCAGCACCTATATTTAAAATGCCTATCGGCAACCATATCTGGAATGCCTATCGGCACCTATATTTGAAATGCCTATCGGCTTTTATATCTGAAATGCCTATCGGCACCTAGTTTTAAAATGCCAATCGGCAACTATATCTGAAATGCCTATCGGCACCTATATCTGAAATGCCTATCGGCACCTATTGTTGAAATGCCTATCGGAAACTACATCTGAAATGCCTATCAGCACTTATATTTGAAATGCCTATCGGCAACCATATCTGAAATGCCTATCGGCCACCTATATTTGAAATGCCTATCGGCTTCTATATCTGAAATGCCTATCGGCACCTATTTCAAAATGCCAATCGGTAACTATATCTGAAATGCCTATCGGCACCTATATCTGAAATGCCTATCGGCACCTATATCTGAAATGCCTATCGGCACCAATTTTTGAAGTGCCTATCGTAAACTACATCTGGAATGCCAATCAGCACCTATATTTGAAATGCCTATCGGCCACCATATCTGGAATGCCAATCGGCAACTATATCTGAAATGCCTATCGGCTTCTATATCTGAAATGCGTATCGACACCTATTTTAAAATGCAAATCGGCAACTATATCTGAAGTGCCTATCGGCACCTATATCTGAAATGCCTATCGGCACCTATTTTTGAAATGCCTATCGGCTTTTATATCTGAAATGCCTATCGGCACCTCTTTTTAAAATGCCAATCGGCAACTATATCTGAAATGCCTATCGGCACCTATATCTGAAATGCCTATCGGCACCTATTTTTGAAATGCTTATCGGAAACTACATCTGAAATGCCTATCAGCACCTATATTTGAAATGCCTATCGGCAACCATATCTGGAATGCCTATCGGCACATTTATTTGAAAATGCCTATCGGCTTCAATATCTGAAATGCCTATCGGCACCTATTTTTAAAATGCCAATCGGCAACTATATCTGAAGTGCCTATCGGCACCTATATCTGAAATGCCTATCGGCAACAATTTTGAAGTGCCTATCGGAAACTACATCTAAAATGCCTATCAGCACCTATATTTGAAATGCCTATCGGTAACCATATCTGGAATGCCTATCGGCACCTATATTTAAAATGCCTATCGGCTTCTATATCTGAAATGCGTATCGGCACCTATTTTTAAAATGCAAATCGGCAACTATATCTGAAGTGCCTATCGGCACCTATATCTGAAATGCCTATCGGCACCTATTGTTGAAATGCCTATCGGAAACTACATCTGAAATGCCTATCAGCACTTATATTTGAAATGCCTATCGGCAACCATATCTGAAATGCCTATCGGCACCTATATTTGAAATGCCTATCGGCTTCTATATCTGAAATGCCTATCGGCACCTCTTTTTAAAATGCCAATCGTGCAACTATAATCTGAAATGCCTATCGCACCTATGTCTAAAATGCCTATCGGCACCTATTTTTGAAATGCCTATCAGAAACTACATCTGAAAATGCCTATCAGCACCTATATTTGAAATTCCTATCGGCAACCATATCTGGGATGCCTATCGGCACCTCTATTTGAAATGCCTATCGGCTTCTATATCTGAAATGCGTATCGGCACCTATTTTTAAAATGCAAATCGGCAACTATATCTGAAGTGCCTATCGGCCACCTATATCTGAAATGCCTATCGGCACCTATTTTTGAAATGCCTATCGGCTTTTATATCTGAAATGCCTATCGGCACCTCTTTTTAAAATGCCAATCGGCAACTATATCTGAAATGCCTATCGGCACCTATATCTGAAATGCCTATCGGCACCTATTTTTGAAATGCCTATCGGAAACTACATCTGAAATGCCTATCAGCACCTATATTTGAAATGCCTATCGGCCGACCATATCTGAAATGCCTATCGACACCTATATTTGAAATACCTATCGGCTTCTATATCTGATATGCCTATCGGCACCTATTTTTGAAATGCCTATCGGAAACTACATCTGAAATGCCTATCAGCACCTATATTTGAAATGCCTATCGGCGACCATATCTGAAATGCCTATCGACACCTATATTTGAAATACCTATCGGCTTTTATATCTGATATGCCTATCGGCACCTATTTTTAAAATGCCAATCGGTAACTATATTTGAAATGCCTATCGGCACCTATATCTGAAATGCCTATCGGCCACCAATTTTTGAAATGCCTATCGGAAACTACATCTGGAATGCCTATCAGCACCTATATTTGAAATGCCTATCGGCAACCATATCTGGAATGCTATCGGCACTCATATTTGAAATGCCTATCGGCTTCTATATCTGAAATGCCCTATCGACACCTATTTTTAAAATGCCAATCGGCAACTATATCTGAAATGCCCATCGGCACTTATTTTTAAATTGCCTATCGGAAAATACATCTGAAATGCCTATCAGCACCTATATTTAAAATGCCTATCGGCAACCATATCTGGAATGCCTATCGGCACCTATATTTGAAATGCCTATCGGCTTTTATATCTGAAATGCCTATCAGCACCTATTTTTAAAATGCCAATCGGCAACTATATCTGAAATGCCTATCGGCACCTATATCTGAAATGCTTATCGGCACCTATTGTTGAAATGCCTATCGGAAACTACATCTGAAATGCCTATCAGCACTTATATTTGAAATGCCTATCTTCAACCATATCTGAAATGCCTATCGGCACCTATATTTGAAATGCCTATCGGCTTCTATATCTGAAATGCCTATCGGCACCTATTTTCAAAATGCCAATCGGTAACTATATCTGAAATGCCTATCGGCACCTATATCTGAAATGCCTATCGGCACCAATTTTTGAAATGCCTATCGGAAACTACATCTGGAATACCTATCAGCACCTATATTTGAAATGCCTATCGGCAACCAAATCTGGAATGCCAATCGGCAACTATATCTGAAATGCCTATCGGCTTCTATATCTGAAATGCGTACCGGCACCTATTTTTAAAATGCAAATCGGCAACTATATCTGAAGTGCCTATCGGCACCTATATCTGAAATGCCTATCAGCACCTATTTTTGAAATGCCTATCGGCTTTTATATCTGAAATGCCTATCGACACCTATTTTTAAAATGCCAATCGCCAACTATATCTGAAATGCCTATCGACACCTATATTTGAAATACCTATCGGCTTCTATATCTGAAATGCCTATCGGCACCTATTTTTAAAATGCCAATCGGCAACTATATCTGAAATGCCTATCGGCACCTATATCTGAAATGCCTATCGGCACCTATTTTTGAAATGCCTATCGGCACCAATTTTTGAAATGCCTATCGAAAACTACATCTGGAATGCCTATCAGCACCTATATTTGAAATGCCTATCGGCAACCATATCTGGAATGCCTATTGGCACCCATATTTGAAATGCCTATCGGCTTCTATATCTGAAATGCCTATCGACACCTATTTTTAAAATGCCAATCGGCAACTATATCTGAAATGCCCGTCGGCACCTATATCTAAAATGCCTATCGGCACCTATTTTTGAAATGCCAATCGGAAACTACATCTGAAATGCCTATCAGCACCTATATTTGAAATTCCTATCGGCAACCATATCTGGGATGCCTATCGGCACCTATATTTGAAATGCCTATCGGCTTCTATATCTGAAATGCCTATCGGCACCTATTTTTAAAATGCCAATCGGCAAATATATCTGAAATACCTATCGGCACCTATATCTGAAATGCCTATCGGCACCTTTTTTTGAAATGCCTATCGGAAACTACATCTGAAATGCCTATCAGCACCAATATTTGAAATGCCTATCGGCAACCATACCTGAAATGCCTATCGACACCAATATTTGAAATACCTATCGGCTTCTATATCTGAAATGCATATCAGCACCTATTTTTAAAATGCCAATCGGCAACTATATCTGAAATGCCTATCGGCACCTATATCTGAAATGCTTATCGGTACCAATTTTTGAAATGCCTATCGGAAACTACATCTGAAATGCCTATCAGCACCTATATTTGAAATGCCTATCGGCAACCACATCAGAAATGCCTATCGGCACCTATATCTGAAATGCCTTTCGGCATTTATATCTGAAATGCCTATCGACACCTATATACGAAATGCCGATCGACACCTATATTTTAAATGCCTATCGGACACTATATCTGATATGCCTATCGGCACCTATATCTGAAATGCCTATCGGCACCTATTTTTGAAATGCCTATCGGAAACTACATCTAAAATGCCTATTGGCACCTATTTTTAAAGTGCCAATCGGCAACTAAATCTCAAATGCCTATCGGCACCTATATCTGAAATGCCTATCGGCACCTCTTTCTGAAATGCCTATCGGCACCTATTTTTGAAATGCCTATCGGCTTCTATATCTGAAATGCCTATCGGCACCTGTTTTTAAAATGCCAATCGGCAACTATATCTGAAATGCCTATCGGCACCTATATCTGAAATGCCTATTGGCATCAATTTTTGAAATGCCTATCGGAAACTACATCTAAAATGCCTATCAGCATCTATATTTGAAATGCCTATCGACAACCATATCTGGAATGCCTATCGGCACCTATATTTGAAATGCCTATCGGCTTCTATATCTGAAATGCCTATCGGCACCTATTTTTAAAATGCCAATTGGCAACTATTTCTGAAATGCCTATCGGCACCTATATCTGAAATGCCTATCGGCACCTATTTTTGAAATGCCTATCGGAAACTACATCTGAAATGCCTATCAGCACCTATATTTGAAATGCCTATCGGCAACCATATCTGGAATGCCTATCGGCACCTACATTTGAAATGCCTATCGGCTTCTATATCTGAAATGCCTATCGGCACCTATTTTTAAAATGCCAATCGGCAACTATATCTGAAATGCCTATCGGCACCTATATCTGAAATGCCTATCGGCACCTATTTTTAAAATGCCAATCGGCAACTATATCTGAAATGCCTATCGGCACCTATATCTGAAATGCCTATCGGCACCTATTTTTGAAATGCCTATCGGAAACTACATCTGAAATGCCTATCAGCACCTATATTTAAAATGCCTATCGGCAACCATATCTGGAATGCCTATCGGCACCTATATTTAAAATGCCTTTTGGCTTCTCTATCTGAAATGCTTATCGACACTTATTTTTAAAATGCCAATTGGCAACTATATCTGAAATGCCTATCGGCACCTATATCTGAAATGCCTATCGGCACCTATTTTTGAAATGCTTATCGGAAACTTCATCTGAAATGCCTATCAGCAATTATATTTGAAATGCCTATCGGCAACCATATATGAAATGCCTATCGATACCTATATTTGAAATACCTATCGGCTTCTATATCTGAAATGCCTATCGGCACCTATTTTTAAAATGCCAATCGGCAACTATATCTGAAATGCCTATCAACACCTATATCTGAAATGCCTATCGGCACCAATTTTTGAAATGCCTATCGGAAACTACATCTGGAATGCCTATCAGCACCTATATTTGAAATGCCTATCTGCAACCATATCTGGAATGCCTATCGGCACCTATATTTGAAATGCCTATCGGCTTCTATATCTGAAATGCCTATCGACACCTATTTTTAAAATGCCAATCGCCAACTATATCTGAAATGCCTATCGGCACCTATATCTGAAATGCCTATCGGCACCTATTTTTGAAATGCCTATCGGAAACTACATCTGAAATGCCTATCAGCACCTATATTTGAAATGCCTATCGGCAACCATATCTGAAATGCCTATCGACACCTATATTTGAAATACCTATCGGCTCCTATATCTGAAATGCGTATCGGCACCTATTTTAAAATGCCAATCGGCAACTATATCTGAAATGCCTATCGGCACCTATATCTGAAATGCCTATCGGCACCAATTTTTGAAATGCCTATCGGAAACTACATCTGAAATGCCTATCAGCACCTATATTTGATATGCCTATCGGCAACCATATCTGGAATGCTTATCAGCACCTATATTTGAAATGCCTATCGGCTTCTATATCTGAAATGCCTATCGGCACCTATTTTTAAAATGCCAATCGGCAACTATATCTGAATGCCTATCGGCACCTATATCTGAAATGCCTATCGGCACCTATTTTTGAAATGCCTATCGGAAACAACATCTGAAATGCCTATCAGCACCTATATTTGAAATGCCTATCGGCAACCATATCTGGAATGCCTATCAGCACCTATATTTGAAATGCCTATCGGCTTCTATATCTGAAATGCCTATCGGCACCTATTTTTAAAATGCCAATCGGCAACTATATCTGAAATGCCTATCGGCACCTATATCTGAAATGCCTATCGGCACCTATTTTGAAATGCCTATCGGACACTACATCTGAATTGCCTATCAGCACCTATATTTGAAATGCCTATCGGCAACCAAATCTGGAATGCCTATCGACACCTATATTTGAAATGCCTATCGGCTTCTATATCTGAAATGCCTATCGACACCTATTTATAAAATGTAAATCGCCAACTATATCTGAAATGCCTATCAGCACCTATATTTGAAATACCTATCGGCAACCATATCTGGAATGCCTATCGGCACCTATATTTAAAATGCCTAACGGCTTCTATATCTGAAATGCCTATCGGCACCTATTTTTAAAATGCCAATCGGCAACTATATCTGAAATGCCTATCGCATCTATATCTGAAATGCCTATCGGCACCTATATTTGAAATGCCTATCGGCAACCATATCTGGAATGCCTATCGGCACATTTATTTGAAATGCCTATCGGCTTCAATATCTGAAATGCCTATCGGCACCTATTTTTAAAATGCCAATCGGCAACTATATCTGAAGTGCCTACCGCACCTATATCTGAAATGCCCTATCGGCAACAATTTTTGAAGTGCCTATCGGAAACTACATCTAAAATGCCTTTCAGCACCTATATTTGAAATGCCTATCGCAACCATATCTGGAATGCCTATCGGCACCTATATTTAAAATGCCTATCGGCTTCTCTATCTGAAATGCCTATCGACACTTATTTTTAAAATGCTAATTGGCAACTCTATCTGAAATGCCTATCGGCACCTATATCTGAAATGCCCATCGGCACCTATTTTTAAATTGCCTATCGGAAAATACATCTGAAATGCCTATCAGCACCTATATTTAAAATGCCTATCGGCAACCATATCTGGAATGCCTATCGGCACCTATATTTGAAATGCCTATCGGCTTTTATATCTGAAATGCCTATCGGCACCTATTTTTAAAATGCCAATCGGCAACTATATCTGAAATGCCTATCGGCACCTATATCTGAAATGCCTATCGGCACCTATTGTTGAAATGCCTATCGGAAACTACATCTGAAATGCCTATCAGCACTTATATTTGAAATGCCTATCGGCAACCATATCTGAAATGCCTATCGGCACCTATATTTGAAATGCCTATCGGCTTCTATATCTGAAATGCCTATCGGCACCTATTTTCAAAATGCCAATCGGTAACTATATCTGAAATGCCTATCGGCACCTATATCTGAAATGCCTATCGGCACCTATATCTGAAATGCCTATCGGCACCAATTTTTGAAGTGCCTATCGGAAACTACATCTGGAATGCCAATCAGCACATATATTTGAAATGCCTATCGGCCACCATATCTGGAATGCCAATCGGCAACTATATCTGAAATGCCTATCGGCTTCTATATCTGAAATGCGTATCGGCACCTATTTTTAAAATGCAAATCGGCAACTATATCTGAAGTGCCTATCGGCACCTATATCTGAAATGCCTATCAGCACCTATTTTTGAAATGCCTATCGGCTTTTATATCTGAAATGCCTATCGGCACCTTTTTTTAAAATGCCAATCGGCAACTATATCTGAAATGCCTATCGGCACCTATATCTGAAATGCCTATCGGCACCTATTTTTGAAATGCTTATCGGAAACTACATCTGAAATGCCTATCAGCACCTATATTTGAAATGCCTATCGGCAACCATATCTGGAATGCCTATCGGCACATTTATTTGAAATGCCTATCGGCTTCAATATCTGAAATGCCTATCGGCACCTATTTTTAAAATGCCAATCGGCAACTATATCTGAAGTGCCTATCGGCACCTATATCTGAAATGCCTATCGGCAACAATTTTTGAAGTGCCTATCGGAAACTACATCTAAAATGCCTATCAGCACCTATATTTGAAATGCCTATCGGCAACCATATCTGGAATGCCTATCGGCACCTATATTTAAAATGCCTATCGGCTTCTATATCTGAAATGCGTATCGGCACCTATTTTTAAAATGCAAATCGGCAACTATATCTGAAGTGCCTATCGGCACCTATATCTGAAATGCCTATCGGCACCTATTGTTGAAATGCCTATCGGAAACTACATCTGAAATGCCTATCAGCACTTATATTTGAAATGCCTATCGGCAACCATATCTGAAATGCCTATCGGCACCTATATTTGAAATGCCTATCGGCTTCTATATCTGAAATGCCTATCGGCACCTCTTTTTAAAATGCCAATCGGCAACTATATCTGAAATGCCTATCGGCACCTATGTCTAAAGTGCCTATCGGCACCTATTTTTGAAATGCCTATCAGAAACTACATCTGAAATGCCTATCAGCACCTATATTTGAAATTCCTATCGGCAACCATATCTGGGATGCCTATCGGCACCTCTATTTGAAATGCCTATCGGCTTCTATATCTGAAATGCGTATCGGCACCTATTTTTAAAATGCAAATCGGCAACTATATCTGAAGTGCCTATCGGCACCTATATCTGAAATGCCTATCGGCACCTATTTTTGAAATGCCTATCGGCTTTTATATCTGAAATGCCTATCGGCACCTCTTTTTAAAATGCCAATCGGCAACTATATCTGAAATGCCTATCGGCACCTATATCTGAAATGCCTATCGGCACCTATTTTTGAAATGCCTATCGGAAACTACATCTGAAATGCCTATCAGCACCTATATTTGAAATGCCTATCGGCGACCATATCTGAAATGCCTATCGACACCTATATTTGAAATACCTATCGGCTTCTATATCTGATATGCCTATCGGCACCTATTTTTGAAATGCCTATCGGAAACTACATCTGAAATGCCTATCAGCACCTATATTTGAAATGCCTATCGGCGACCATATCTGAAATGCCTATCGACACCTATATTTGAAATACCTATCGGCTTTTATATCTGATATGCCTATCGGCACCTATTTTTAAAATGCCAATCGGTAACTATATTTGAAATGCCTATCGGCACCTATATCTGAAATGCCTATCGGCACCAATTTTTGAAATGCCTATCGGAAACTACATCTGGAATGCCTATCAGCACCTATATTTGAAATGCCTATCGGCAACCATATCTGGAATGCCTATCGGCACTCATATTTGAAATGCCTATCGGCTTCTATATCTGAAATGCCTATCGACACCTATTTTTAAAATGCCTATCGGCAACTATATCTGAAATGCCCATGGCACCTATTTTTAAATTGCCTATCGGAAAATACATCTGAAATGCCTATCAGCACCTATATTTAAAATGCCTATCGGCAACCATATCTGGAATGCCTATCGGCACCTATATTTGAAATGCCTATCGGCTTTTATATCTGAAATGCCTATCAGCACCTATTTTTAAAATGCCAATCGGCAACTATATCTGAAATGCCTATCGGCACCTATATCTGAAATGCCTATCGGCACCTATTGTTGAAATGCCTATCGGAAACTACATCTGAAATGCCTATCAGCACGTATATTTGAAATGCCTATCTTCAACCATATCTGAAATGCCTATCGGCACCTATATTTGAAATGCCTATCGGCTTCTATATCTGAAATGCCTATCGGCACCTATTTTCAAAATGCCAATCGGTAACTATATCTGAAATGCCTATCGGCACCTATATCTGAAATGCCTATCGGCACCAATTTTTGAAATGCCTATCGGAAACTACATCTGGAATACCTATCAGCACCTATATTTGAAATGCCTATCGGCAACCAAATCTGGAATGCCAATCGGCAACTATATCTGAAATGCCTATCGGCTTCTATATCTGAAATGCGTATCGGCACCTATTTTTAAAATGCAAATCGGCAACTATATCTGAAGTGCCTATCGGCACCTATATCTGAAATGCCTATCAGCACCTATTTTTGAAATGCCTATCGGCTTTTATATCTGAAATGACTATCGACACCTATTTTTAAAATGCCAATCGCCAACTATATCTGAAATGCCTATCGACACCTATATTTGAAATACCTATCGGCTTCTATATCTGAAATGCCTATCGGCACCTATTTTTAAAATGCCAATCGGCAACTATATCTGAAATGCCTATCGGCACCTATATCTGAAATGCCTATCGGCACCTATTTTTGAAATGCCTATCGGCACCAATTTTTGAAATGCCTATCGAAAACTACATCTGGAATGCCTATCAGCACCTATATTTGAAATGCCTATCGGCAACCATATCTGGAATGCCTATTGGCACCCATATTTGAAATGCCTATCGGCTTCTATATCTGAAATGCCTATCGACACCTATTTTTAAAATGCCAATCGGCAACTATATCTGAAATGCCCGTCGGCACCTATATCTAAAATGCCTATCGGCACCTATTTTTGAAATGCCTATCGGAAACTACATCTGAAATGCCTATCAGCACCTATATTTGAAATTCCTATCGGCAACCATATCTGGGATGCCTATCGGCACCTATATTTGAAATGCCTATCGGCTTCTATATCTGAAATGCCTATCGGCACCTATTTTTAAAATGCCAATCGGCAAATATATCTGAAATACCTATCGGCACCTATATCTGAAATGCCTATCGGCACCTTTTTTTGCAATGCCTATCGGAAACTACATCTGAAATGCCTATCAGCACCAATATTTGAAATGCCTATCGGCAACCATACCTGAAATGCCTATCGACACCAATATTTGAAATACCTATCGGCTTCTATATCTGAAATGCATATCAGCACCTATTTTTAAAATGCCAATCGGCAACTATATCTGAAATGCCTATCGGCACCTATATCTGAAATGCTTATCGGTACCAATTTTTGAAATGCCTATCGGAAACTACATCTGAAATGCCTATCAGCACCTATATTTGAAATGCCTATCGGCAACCACATCAGAAATGCCTATCGGCACCTATATCTGAAATGCCTTTCGGCATTTATATCTGAAATGCCTATCGACACCTATATACGAAATGCCGATCGACACCTATATTTTAAATGCCTATCGGACACTATATCTGATATGCCTATCGGCACCTATATCTGAAATGCCTATCGGCACCTATTTTTGAAATGCCTATCGGAAACTACATCTAAAATGCCTATTGGCACCTATTTTTAAAGTGCCAATCGGCAACTAAATCTGAAATGCCTATCGGCACCTATATCTGAAATGCCTATCGGCACCTCTTTCTGAAATGCCTATCGGCACCTATTTTTGAAATGCCTTTCGGAAACTACATCTGAAATGCCTATCTGCTCCTATATTTGAAATGCCTATCGGCAACAATATCTGAAAAGCCTATCGAGACCTATATTTGAAATACCTATCGGCTTCTATATCTGAAATGCCTATCGGCACCTGTTTTTAAAATGCCAATCGGCAACTATATCTGAAATGCCTATCGGCACCTATATCTGAAATGCCTATTGGCATCAATTTTTGAAATGCCTATCGGAAACTACATCTAAAATGCCTATCAGCATCTATATTTGAAATGCCTATCGACAACCATATCTGGAATGCCTATCGGCACCTATATTTGAAATGCCTATCGGCTTCTATATCTGAAATGCCTATCGGCACCTATTTTTAAAATGCCAATTGGCAACTATATCTGAAATGCCTATCGGCACCTATATCTGAAATGCCTATCGGCACCTATTTTTGAAATGCCTATCGGAAACTACATCTGAAATGCCTATCAGCACCTATATTTGAAATGCCTATCGGCAACCATATCTGGAATGCCTATCGGCACCTACATTTGAAATGCCTATCGGCTTCTATATCTGAAATGCCTATCGGCACCTATTTTTAAAATGCCAATCGGCAACTATATCTGAAATGCCTATCGGCACCTATATCTGAAATGCCTATCGGCACCTATTTTTGAAATGCCTATCGAAAACAACATCTGAAATGCCTATCAGCACCTATATTTGAAATGCCTATCGGCAACTATATCTGATATGCCTACCGGCACCTATATCTGAAATGCCTATCGGCACTTATTTTTGAAATGCCAATCGGCAACTATATCTGAAATGCCTATCGGCACCTATTTTTAAAATGCCAATCGGCAACTATATCTGAAATGCCTATCGGTACCTATTTTTGAAATGCCTATCGGCTTCTATATCTGAAATGCCTATCGGCACCTATTTTTAAAATGCCAATCGGCAACTATATCTGAAATGCCTATCGGCACCTATATCTGAAATGCCTATCGGCACCAATTTTTGAGATGCCTATCGGAAACTACATCTGGAAGGCCTATCAGCACCTATATTTGAAATGCCTATCGGCAACCATATCTGGAATGCCTATCGGCACCTATATTTGAAATGCCTATCGGCTTCTATATCTGAAATGCCTATCGACACCTATTTTTAAAATGCCAATCGGCAACTATATCTGAAATGCCTATCGGCACCTATATCTAAAATGCCTATCGGCACCTATTTTTGAAATGCCTATCAGAAACTACATCTGAAATGCCTATCAGCACCTATATTTAAAATTCCTATCGGCAACCATATCTGGGATGCCTATCGGCACCTATATTTGAAATGCCTATCGGCTTCTATATCTGAAATGCCTATCGGCACCTATATCTGAAATGCTTATCGGCACCAATTTTTGAAATGCCTATCGGAAACTACATTGAAATGCCTATCAGCACCTATATTTGAAATGCCTATCGGCAACCATATCTGGAATGCCTATCAGCACCTATATTTGAAATGCCTATCGGCTTCTATATCTGAAATGCCTATCGGCACCTATATTTAAAATGCCAATCGGCAACTATATCTGAAATGCCTATCGGCACCTATATCTGAATTGCCTATCGGCACCTATTTTTGAAATGCCTATCGGAAACTACATCTGAAATGCCTATCAGCACCTATATTTGAAATTCCTATCGGCAACCATATCTGGGATGCCTATCGGCACCTATATTTGAAATGCCTATCGGCTTCTATATCTGAAATGCCTATCGGCACCTATTTTTAAAATGCCAATCGGCAACTATATCTGAAATGCCTATCGGCACCTATATCTGAAATGCCTATCGGCACCTATTTTTGAAATGCCTATCGGAAACTACATCTGAAATGCCTATCAGCACCAATATTTGAAATGCCTATCGGCAACCATACCTGAAATGCCTATCGACACCAATATTTGAAATACCTATCGGCTTCTATATCTGAAATGCCTATCGGCACCTATTTTTAAAATGCCAATCGGCAACTATATCTGAAATGCCTATCGGCACCTATATCTGAAATGCTTATTGGCACCAATTTTTGAAATGCCTATCGGAAACTACATCTGAAATGCCTATCAGCACCTATATTTGAAATGCCTATCGGCAACCATATCTGGAATGCCTATCAGCACCTATATTTGAAATGCCTATCGGCTTCTATATCTGAAATGCCTATCAGGACCTATATTTAAAATGCCAATCGGCAACTATATCTGAAATGCCTATCGGCACCTATATCTGAAATGCCTATCGGCACCTATTTTTGAAATGCCTATCGAAAACTACATCTGAAATGCCTATCAGCACCTATATTTGAAATGCCTATCGGCAACTATATCTGATATGCCTATCGGCACCTATATCTGAAATGCCTATCGGCACCTATTTTTAAAATGCCAATCGGCAACTATATCTGAAATGCCTATCGGTACCTATTTTTGAAATGCCTATCGGAAACTACATCTGAAATGCCTATCAGCAATTATATTTGAATAGCCTATCGGCAACCATATCGAAAATGACTATCGGCACCTATGTTTTAAATGCCTATCAGCTTCTATATCTGAAATGCCTATCGGCACCTATTTTTAAAATGCCAATCGGCAACTATATCTGAAATGCCTATCGGCACCTATATCTGAAATGCCTATTGGCACCTATTTTTGAAATGCCTTTCGGAAACTACATCTGAAATGCCTATCTGCTCCTATATTTGAAATGCCTATCGGCAACCATATCTGAAATGCCTATCGACACCTATATTTGAAATACCTATCGGCTTCTATATTTGAAATGCGGATCGGAACCTGTTTTTAAAATGCCAATCGGCAACTATATCTGAAATGCCTATCGGCACCTATATCTGAAATGCCTATCGGCATCAATTTTTGAAATGCCTATCGGAAACTACATCTAAAATGCCTATCAGCACCTATATTTGAAATGCCTATCGGCAACCATATCTGGAATGCCTATCGGCACCTATATTTAAAATGCCTATCGGCTTCTCTATCTGAAATGCCTATCGACACTTATTTTTCAAATGCCAATTGGCAAGTTTATCTGAAATGCCTATCGGCACCTATATCTGAAATACCCATCGGCACCTATTTTTGAAATGCCTATCGGAAACTACATCTGAAATACCTATCAGCACCTATATTTAAAATGCCTATCGGCAACCATATCTGGAATGCCTATCGGCACCTATATTTGAAATGCCTATCGGCTTCTATATCTGAAATGCCTATCGGCACCTATTTTTAAAATACCAATCGGCAACTATATCTGAAATGCCTATCGGCACCTATATCTGCAATGCCTATCGGCACCTATTTTTGAAATGCCTATCGGAAACTACATCTGAAATGCCTATCAGCACCTATATTTGAAATGCCTATCCGCAACCATATCTGAAATGCCTATCGACACCTATATTTGAAATACCTATCGGCTTCTATATCTGAAATGCCTATCGGCACCTATTTTTAAAATGCCAATCGGCAACTATATCTGAAATGCCTATCGGCACCTATATCTGAAATGCCTATCGGCACCTATTTTTGAAATGCCTATCGGCACCAATTTTTGAAATGCCTATCGAAAACTACATCTGGAATGCCTATCAGCACCTATATTTGAAATGCCTATCGGCAACCATATCTGGAATGCCTATTGGCACCCATATTTGAAATGCCTATCGGCTTCTATATCTGAAATGCCTATCGACACCTATTTTTAAAATGCCAATCGGCAACTATATCTGAAATGCCCGTCGGCACCTATATCTAAAATGCCTATCGGCACCTATTTTTGAAATGCCTATCGGAAACTACATCTGAAATGCCTATCAGCACCTATATTTGAAATTCCTATCGGCAACCATATCTGGGATGCCTATCGGCACCTATATTTGAAATGCCTATCGGCTTCTATATCTGAAATGCCTATCGGCACCTATTTTTAAAATGCCAATCGGCAAATATATCTGAAATACCTATCGGCACCTATATCTGAAATGCCTATCGGCACCTTTTTTTGAAATGCCTATCGGAAACTACATCTGAAATGCCTATCAGCACCAATATTTGAAATGCCTATCGGCAACCATACCTGAAATGCCTATCGACACCAATATTTGAAATACCTATCGGCTTCTATATCTGAAATGCATATCAGCACCTATTTTTAAAATGCCAATCGGCAACTATATCTGAAATGCCTATCGGCACCTATATCTGAAATGCTTATCGGTACCAATTTTTGAAATGCCTATCGGAAACTACATCTGAAATGCCTATCAGCACCTATATTTGAAATGATTATCGGCAACCACATCAGAAATGCCTATCGGCACCTATATCTGAAATGCCTTTCGGCATTTATATCTGAAATGCCTATCGACACCTATATACGAAATGCCGATCGACACCTATATTTTAAATGCCTATCGGACACTATATCTGATATGCCTATCGGCACCTATATCTGAAATGCCTATCGGCACCTATTTTTGAAATGCCTATCGGAAACTACATCTAAAATGCCTATTGGCACCTATTTTTAAAGTGCCAATCGGCAACTAAATCTGAAATGCCTATCGGCACCTATATCTGAAATGCCTATCGGCACCTCTTTCTGAAATGCCTATCGGCACCTATTTTTGAAATGCCTTTCGGAAACTACATCTGAAATGCCTATCTGCTCCTATATTTGAAATGCCTATCGGCAACAATATCTGAAAAGCCTATCGAGACCTATATTTGAAATACCTATCGGCTTCTATATCTGAAATGCCTATCGGCACCTGTTTTTAAAATGCCAATCGGCAACTATATCTGAAATGCCTATCGGCACCTATATCTGAAATGCCTTTCGGCATCAATTTTTGAAATGCCTATCGGAAACTACATCTAAAATGCCTATCAGCATCTATATTTGAAATGCCTATCGACAACCATATCTGGAATGCCTATCGGCACCTATATTTGAAATGCCTATTGGCTTCTATATCTGAAATGCCTATCGGCACCTATTTTTAAAATGCCAATTGGCAACTATATCTGAAATGCCTATCGGCACCTATATCTGAAAAGCCTATCGGCACCTATTTTTGAAATGCCTATCGGAAACTACATCTGAAATGCCTATCAGCACCTATATTTGAAATGCCTATCGGCAACCATATCTGGAATGCCTATCGGCACCTACATTTGAAATGCCTATCGGCTTCTATATCTGAAATGCCTATCGGCACCTATTTTTAAAATGCCAATCGGCAACTATATCTGAAATGCCTATCGGCACCTATATCTGAAATGCCTATCGGCACCTATTTTTGAAATGCCTATCGGAAACTACATCTGAAATGCCTATCAGCACCTATATTTGAAATGCCTATCGGCGACTATATCTGATATGCCTATCGACACCTATATTTGAAATACCTATCGGCTTCTATATCTGAAATGCCTATTGGCACCTATTTTTAAAATGCCAATCGGTAACTATATCTGAAATGCCTATCGGCACCTATATCTGAAATGCCTATCGGCACCAATTTTTGAAATGCCTATCGGAAACTACATCTGAAATGCCTATCAGCACCTATATTTGAAATGCCTATCCGCAACCATATCTGAAATGCCTATCGACACCTATATTTGAAATACCTATCGGCTTATATATCTGAAATGCGTATCGGCACCTATTTTTAAAATGCCAATCAGCAACTATATCTGAAATGCCTATCGGCACCTATATCTGAAATGTCTATCGGCATCAATTTTTGAAATGCCTATCGGAAACTACATCTAAAATGCCTATCAGCACCTATATTTGAAATGCCTATCGGCAACCATATCTGGAATGCCTATCGGCACCTATATTTAAAATGCCTATCGGCTTCTCTATCTGAAATGCCTATCGACACTTATTTTAAAAATGCCAAATCGCAACTATATCTGAAATGCCTATCGGCACCTATATCTGAAATGCCCATCGGCACCTATTTTTGAAATGCCTATCGGAAACTACATCTAAAATGCCTATCAGCACCTATATTTAAAATGCCTATCGGCAACCATATCTGGAATGCCTATCGGCACCTATATCTGAAATGCCTATCGGCACCTATTTTTGAAATGCCTATCGAAAACTACATCTGAAATGCCTAGCAGCACCTATATTTGAAATGCCTATCGGCAACCACATCAGAAATGCCTATCGGCACCTATATCTGAAATGCCTTTCAGCATTTATATCTGAAATGCCTATCGGCACCTATATACGAAATGCCTATCGGCACCTATATTTTAAATGCCTATCGGCAACTATATCTGATATGCCTATCGGCACCTATATCTGAAATGCCTATCGGCACCTATTTTTGAAATGCCTATCGGAAACTACATCTAAAATGCCTATCGGCACCTATTTTTAAAGTGCCAATCGGCAACTAAATCTGAAATGCCTATCGGCACCTATATTTGAAATGCCTATCGGCACCTTTTTCTGAAATGCCTATCGGCACCTATTTTTGAAATGCCTTTCGGAAACTACATCTGAAATGCCTATCTGCTCCTATATTTGAAATGCCTATCGGCAACCATATCTGAAAAGCCTATCGACACCTATATTTGAAATACCTATCGGCTTCTATATCTGAAATGCCTATCGGCACCTGTTTTTAAAATGCCAATCGGCAACTATATCTGAAATGCCTATCGGCACCTATATCTGAAATGCCTATCGGCATCAATTTTTGAAATGCCTATCGGAAACTACATCTAAAATGCCTATCAGCACCTATATTTGAAATGCCTATCGGCAACCATATCTGGAATGCCTATCGGCACCTATATTTGAAATGCCTATCGGCTTCTATATCTGAAATGCCTATCGACACCTATTTTTAAAATGCCAATCGGCAACTATATCTGAAATGCCTATCGGCACCTATATCTAAAATGCCTATCGGCACCTATTTTTGAAATGCCTATCGGAAACTACATCTGAAATGCCTATCAGCACCTATATTTGAAATGCCTATCCGCAACCATATCTGAAATGCCTATCGACACCTATATTTGAAATACCTATCGGCTTCTATATCTGAAATGCGTATCGGCACCTATTTTTAAAATGCCAATCAGCAACTATATCTGAAATGCCTATCGGCACCTATATCTGAAATGTCTATCGGCATCAATTTTTGAAATGCCTATCGGAAACTACATCTAAAATGCCTATCAGCACCTATATTTGAAATGCCTATCGGCAACCATATCTGGAATGCCTATCGGCACCTATATTTAAAATGCCTATCGGCTTCTCTATCTGAAATGCCTATCGACACTTATTTTAAAAATGCCAAATCGCAACTATATCTGTAATGCCTATCGGCACCTATATCTGAAATGCCCATCGGCACCTATTTTTGAAATGCCTATCGGAAACTACATCTAAAATGCCTATCAGCATCTATATTTAAAATGCCTATCGGCAACCATATCTGGAATGCCTATCGGCACCTATATCTGAAATGCCTATCGGCACCTATTTTTGAAATGCCTATCGAAAACTACATCTGAAATGCCTAGCAGCACCTATATTTGAAATGCCTATCGGCAACCACAACAGAAATGCCTATCGGCACCTATATCTGAAATGCCTTTCAGCATTTATATCTGAAATGCCTATCGGCACCTATATACGAAATGCCTATCGGCACCTATATTTTAAATGCCTATCGGCAACTATATCTGATATGCCTATCGGCACCTATATCTAAATGCCTATCGGCACCTATTTTTGAAATGCCTATCGGAAACTACATCTAAAATGCCTATCGGCACCTATTTTTAAAGTGCCAATCGGCAACTAAATCTGAAATGCCTATCGGCACCTATATCTGAAATGCCTATCGGCACCTCTTTCTGAAATGCCTATCGGCACCTATTTTTGAAATGCCTTTCGGAAACTACATCTGAAATGCCTATCTGCTCCTATATTTGAAATGCCTATCGGCAACCATATCTGAAAAGCCTATCGACACCTATATTTGAAATACCTATCGGCTTCTATATCTGAAATGCCTATCGGCACCTGTTTTTAAAATGCCAATCGGCAACTATATCTGAAATGCCTATCGGCACCTATATCTGAAATGCCTATCGGCATCAATTTTTGAAATGCCTATCGGAAACTACATCTAAAATGCCTATCAGCACCTATATTTGAAATGCCTATCGGCAACCATATCTGGAATGCCTATCGGCACCTATATTTGAAATGCCTATCGGCTTCTATATCTGAAATGCCTATCGACACCTATTTTTAAAATGCCAATCGGCAACTATATCTGAAATGCCAATCGGCAACTATATCTGAAATGCCTATCGGCACCTATATCTAAAATGCCTATCGGCACCTATTTTTGAAATGCCTATCGGAAACTACATCTGAAATGCCTATCAGCACCTATATTTGAAATTCCTATCGGCAACCATATCTGGGATGCCTATCGGCACCTATATTTGAAATGCCTATCGGCTTCTATATCTGAAATGCCTATCGGCACCTATTTTTAAAATGCCAATCGGCAACTATATCTGAAATGCCTATCGGCACCTATATCTGAAATGCCTATCGGCACCTATTTTTGAAATGCCTATCGGAAACTACATCTGAAATGCCTATCAGCACCAATATTTGAAATGCCTATCGGCAACCATACCTGAAATGCCTATCGACACCAATATTTGAAATACCTATCGGCTTCTATATCTGAAATGCCTATCGGCACCTATTTTTAAAATGCCAATCGGCAACTATATCTGAAATGCCTATCGGCACCTATATCTGAAATGTTTATCGGCACCAATTTTTGAAATGCCTATCGGAAACTACATCTGAAATGCCAATCAGCACCTATATTTGAAATGCCTATCGGCAACCATATCTGGAATGCCTATCAGCACCTATATTTGAAATGCCTATCGGCTTCTATATCTGAAATGCCTATCAGGACCTATATTTAAAATGCTAATCAGCAACTATATCTGAAATGCCTATCGGCACCTATATCTGAAATGCCTATCGGCACCTATTTTTGAAATGCCTATCAAAAACAACATCTGAAATGCCTATCAGCACCTATATTTGAAATGCCTATCGGCAACTATATCTGATATGCCTGGCGGCACCTATATCTGAATCGCCTATCGGCACCTATTTTTAAAATGCCAATCGGCAACTATATCTGAAATGCCTATCGGTACCTATTTTTGAAATGCCTATCGGAAACTACAGCTGAAATGCCTATCAGCACTTATATTTGAATAGCCTATCGGCAACCATATCGAAAATGCCTATCGGCACCTATATTTGAAATGCCTATCGGCTTCTATATCTGAAATGCCTATCGGCACCTATTTTTAAAATGCCAATCGGCAACTATATCTGAAATGCCTATCGGCACCTATATCTGAAATGCCTATTGGCACCTATTTTTGAAATGCCTTTCGGAAACTACATCTGAAATGCCTATCTGCTCCTATATTAGAAATGCCTATCGGCAACCATATCTGAAATGCCTATCGACACCTATATTTGAAATACCTATCGGCTTCTATATTTGAAATGCCTATCGGCACCTGTTTTTAAAATGCCAATCGGCAACTATATCTGAAATGCCTATCGGCACCTATATCTGAAATGCCTATCAGCATCAATTTTTGAAATGCCTATCGGAAACTACATCTAAAATGCCTATCAGCACCTATATTTGAAATGCCTATCGGCAACCATATCTGGAACGCCTATCTGCACCTATATTTAAAATGCCTATCGGCTTCTCTATCTGAAATGCCTATCGACACTTATTTTAAAATGCCAATTGGCAAGTTTATCTTAAATGCCTATTGGCACCTATATCTGAAATGCCCATCGGCACCTATTTTTGAAATGCCCATCGGAAACTACATCTGAAATGTCTATCAGCACCTATATTTGAAATGCCTATCGGCAACCATATCTGGAATGCCTATCGGCACCTATATTTAAAATGCCTATCGGCTTCTCTATCTGAAATGCCTATCGACACTTATTTTGAAAATGCCAATTCGCAACTATATCTGAAATGCCTATCGGCACCTATATCTGAAATGCCCATCGGCACCTATTTTTGAAATGCCTATCGGAAACTACATCTGAAATGCCTATCAGCACCTATATTTAAAATGCCTATCGGCAACCATATCTGGAATGCCTATCGGCACCTATATTTGAAATGCCTATCGACTTCTATATCTGAAATGGCTATCGGCACCTCTTTTTAAAATGCCAACGGCAACTATATCTGAAATGCCTATCGGCACCTATATCTGAAATGCCTATCGGCACCTATTTTTGAAATGCCTATCGGAAACTACATCTGAAATGCCTATCAGCACTTATATTTGAAATGCATATCGGCAACCATATCTGAAATGCCTATCGACACCTATATTTGAAATACCTATCGGCTTCTATATCTGAAATGCCTATCGGCACCTATTTTTAAAATGCCAATCGGCAACTATATCTGAAATGCCTATCGGCACCTATATCTGAAATGCCTATCGGCACCAATTTTTGAAATGCCTATCGGAAACTACATCTGGAATGCCTATCAGCACCTATATTTGAAATGTCTATCGGCAACCATATCTGGAATGCCTATCGGCACCTATATTTGAAATGCCTATCGGCTTCTATATGTGAAATGCCTATCGACACCTATTTTTAAAATGCCAATCGCCAACTATATCTGAAATGCCTATCGGCACCTATATCTGAAATGCCTATCGGCACCTATTTTTGAAATGCCTATCGGAAACTACATCTGAAATGCCTATCAGCACCTATATTTGAAATGCCTATCGGCAACCATATCTGAAATGCCTATCGACACCTATATTTGAAATACCTATCGGTTTCTATATCTGAAATGCGTATCGGCACCTATTTTTAAAATGCCAATCGGCAACTATATCTGAAATGCCTATCGGCACCTATATCTGAAATGCCTATCGGCACCAATTTTTGGAATGCCTATCGGAAACTACATCTGAAATGCCTATCAGCACCTATATTTGAAATGCATAACTGCAACCATATCTGGAATGCTTATCGGCACCTATATTTGAAATGCCTATCGGCTTCTATATCTGAAATGCCTATCGGCACCTATATTTAAAATGCCAATCGGCAACTATATCTGAAATGCCTATCGGCACCTATATTTGAAATGCCTATCGGCACCTATATTTGAAATTTTATCGGCTTCTATATCTGAAATGCCTATCGGCACCTATTTTTAAAATGCCAATCGGCAACTATATCTGAAATGCCTATCGGCACCTATATTTGAAATGCCTATCGGCACCTATTTTTGAAATGCCTATCGGAAACCACATCTGAAATGCCTATCAGCACCAATATTTGAAATGCCTATCGGCAACCATATCTGGAATGCCTATCAGCACCTATATTTGAAATGCCTATCGGCTTCTATATCTGAAATGCCTATCGGCACCTATTTTTAAAATGCCAATCGGCAACTATATCTGAAATGCCTATCGGCACCTAAATCTGAAATGCCTATCGGCACCTATTTTTGAAATGCCTATCGGAAACTACATCTGAAATGCCTATCAGCACCTATATTTGAATTGCCTATCGGCAACCATATCTGGAATGCCTATCGGCACCTATATTTGAAATGCCTATCGGCTTCTATATCTGAAATGCCTATCGGCACCTATTTTTAAAATGCCAATCGGCAACTATATCTGAAATGCCTATCGGCACCTATATCTGAAATGCCTATCGGCACCTATTTTTGAAATGCCTATCGGAAACTACATCTGAAATGCCTATCAGCACCAATATTTGAAATGCCTATCGGCAACCATATCTGAAATGCCTATCGACAGCTATATTTGAAATACCTATCGGCTTCTATATCTAAAATGCCTATCGGCACCTATTTTTAAAATGCCAATCGGCAACTATATCTGAAATGCCTATCGGCACCTATATCTGAAATGCCTATCGGCACCAATTTTAGAAATGCCTATCAGAAACTACATCTGAAATGCCTATCAGCACCTATATTTGAAATACCTATCGGCAACCATATCTAAAATGCCTATCAGCACCTATATTTGAAATGCCTATCGGCTTCTATATCTGAAATGCCTATCGGCACCTATTTTTAAAATGCCAATCGGCAACTATATCTAAAATGCCTGTCGGCACCTATATCTGAAATGCCTATCGGCGCCTATTTTTGAAATGCCTATCGGAAACTACATCTGAAATGCCTATCAGCACCTATATTTGAAATGCCTATCGGCAACCATATCTGAAATGCCTATCGGCACCTATATTTGAAATGCCTATCAGCTTCAATATCTGAAATGCCTATCGGCACCTATTTTTAAAATGCCAATCGGCAACTATATCTGAAGTGCCTATCGGCACCTATATCTGAAATGCCTATCGGCACCTATTTTTGAAATGCCTATCGAAAACTACATCTGAAATGCCTATCAGCACCTATATTTTAAATGCCTATCGGCAACCACATCAGAAATGCCTATCGGCACCTATATCTGAAATGCCTTTCGGCATTTATATCTGAAATGCCTATCGACACCTATATACGAAATGCCTATCGGCACCTATATTTTAAATGCCTATCGGCAACTATATCTGATATGCCTATCGGCACCTATATCTGGAATGCCTATCGGCAACTATTTTTGAAATGCCTATCGGAAACTACATCTAAAATGCCTATCGGCACCTATTTTTAAAGTGCCAATCGGCAACTAAATCTGAAATGCCTATCGGCACCTATATCTGAAATGCCTATCGGCACCTCTTTCTGAAATGCCTATCGGCACCTATTTTTAAAATGCCAATCGGCAACTATATCTGAAATGCCTATCGGCACCTATATCTGAAATGCCCATTGGCACCTATTTTTGAAATGCCTTTCGGAACTACATCTGAAATGCCTATCTGCTCCTATATTTGAAATGCCTATCGGCAACCATATCTGAAAAGCCTATCGACACCAATATTTGAAATACCTATCGGCTTCTATATCTGAAATGCCTATCGGCACTTGTTTTTAAAATGCCAATCGGCAACTATATCTGAAATGCCTATCGGCACCTATATCTGAAATGCCTATCGGCATCAATTTTTGAAATGCCTATCGGAAACTACATCTAAAATGCCTATCAGCACCTATATTTGAAATGCCTATCGGCAACCATATCTGGAATGCCTATCGGCACCTATATTTAAAATGCCTATCGGCTTCTCTATCTGAAATGCCTATCGACACTTATTTTTAAAATGCCAATTGGCAACTATATCTGAAATGCCTATCGGCACCTATATCTGAAATGCCCATCGGCACCTATTTTTGAAATGCCTATCGGAAACTGCATCTGAAATGCCTATCAGCACCTATATTTAAAATGCCTATCGGCAACCATATCTGGAATGCCTATCGGCACCTATATTTGAAATGCTTATCGGCTTCTATATCTGAAATGCCTATCGGCACCTATTTTTAAAATGCCGATCGGCAACTATATCTGAAATGCCTATCGGCACCTATATTTGAAATGCCTATCGGCACCCATTTTTGAAATGCCTATCGTAAACTACATCTGAAATGCCTATCAGCACCTATATTTGAAATGCCTATCGGCAACCATATCTGGAATGCCTATCAGCACCTATATTTGAAATGCCTATCGGCTTCTATATCTGAAATGCCTATCGGCACCTATTTTTAAAATGCCAATCGGCAACTATATCTGAAATGCCTATCGGCACCTATATCTGAAATGCCTGTCGGCACCTATTTTTGAAATGCCTATCGGAAACTACATCTGAAATGCCTATCAGCACCTATATTTGAAATGCCTATCGGCAACCATATCTGGAATGCCTATCGGCACCTACATTTGAAATGCCTATCGGCTTCTATATCTGAAATGCCTATCGGCACCTATTTTTAAAATGCCAATCGGCAACTATATCTGAAATGCCTATCGTCACCTATATCTGAAATGCCTATCGGCACCTATTTTTGAAATGCCTATTGGAAACTACATCTGAAATGCCTATCAGCACCTACATTTGAAATGCCTATCGGCAACCATATCTGAAATGCCTATCGACACCTATATTTGAAATACCTATCGGCTTCTATATCTAAAATGCCTATCGGCACCTATTTTTAAAATGCCAATCGGCAACTATATCTGAAATGCCTATCGGCACCTATATCTGAAATGCCTATCGGCACCAATTTTAGAAATGCCTATCGGAAACTACATCTGAAATGCCTATCAGCACCTATATTTGAAATACCTATCGGCAACCATATCTAAAATGCCTATCAGCACCTATATTTGAAATGCCTATCGGCTTCTATATCTGAAATGCCTATCGGCACCTATTTTTAAAATGCCAATCGGCAACTATATCTAAAATACCTGTCGGCACCTATATCTGAAATGCCTATCGGCGCCTATTTTTGAAATGCCTATCGGAAACTACATCTGAAATGCCTATCAGCACCTATATTTGAAATGCCTATCGGCAACCATATCTGGAATGCCTATCGGCACCTATATTTGAAATGCCTATCGGCTTCAATATCTGAAATGCCTATCGGCACCTATTTTTAAAATGCCAATCGGCAACTATATCTGAAGTGCCTATCGGCACCTATATCTGAAATGCCTATCGGCACCTATTTTTGAAATGCCTATCGAAAACTACATCTGAAATGCCTATCAGCACCTATATTTGAAATGCCTATCGGCAACCACATCAGAAATGCCTATCGGCACCTATATCTGAAATGCCTTTCGGCATTTATATCTGAAATGCCTATCGACACCTATATACGAAATGCCTATCGGCACCTATATTTTAAATGCCTATCGGCAACTATATCTGATATGCCTATCGGCACCTATATCTGGAATGCCTATCGGCAACTATTTTTGAAATGCCTATCGGAAACTACATCTAAAATGCCTATCGGCACCTATTTTTTAAGTGCCAATCGGCAACTAAATCTGAAATGCCTATCGGCACCTATATCTGAAATGCCTATCGGCACCTCTTTCTGAAATGCCTATCGGCACCTATTTTTAAAATGCCAATCGGCAACTATATCTGAAATGCCTATCGGCACCTATATCTGAAATGCCTATTGGCACCTATTTTTGAAATGCCTTTCGGAACTACATCTGAAATGCCTATCTGCTCCTATATTTGAAATGCCTATCGGCAACCATATCTGAAATGCCTATCGACACCAATATTTGAAATACCTATCGGCTTCTATATCTGAAATGCCTATCGGCACTTGTTTTTAAAATGCCAATCGGCAACTATATCTGAAATGCCTATCGGCACCTATATCTGAAATGCCTATCGGCATCAATTTTTGAAATGCCTATCGGAAACTACATCTAAAATGCCTATCAGCACCTATATTTGAAATGCCTATCGGCAACCATATCTGGAATGCCTATCGGCACCTATATTTAAAATGCCTATCGGCTTCTCTATCTGAAATGCCTATCGACACTTATTTTTAAAATGCCAATTGGCAACTATATCTGAAATGCCTATCGGCACCTATATCTGAAATGCTCATCGGCACCTATTTTTGAAATGCCTATCGGAAACTGCATCTGAAATGCCTATCAGCACCTATATTTAAAATGCCTATCGGCAACCATATCTGGAATGCCTATCGGCACCTATATTTGAAATGCCTATCGGCTTCTATATCTGAAATGCCTATCGGCACCTATTTTTAAAATGCCGATCGGCAACTATATCTGAAATGCCTATCGGCACCTATATCTGAAATGCCTATCGGAACCTATTTTTGAAATGCCTATCGGAAACTACATCTGAAATGCCTATCAGCACTTATATTTGAAATGCCTATCGGCAACCATATCTGAAATGCCTATCGACACCTATATTTGAAATACCTATCGGCTTCTGTATCTGAAATGCGTATCGGCACCTATTTTTAAAATGCCAATCGGCAACTATATCTGAAATGCCTATCGGCATCTATATCTGAAATGCCTATCGGCACCAATTTTTGAAATGCCTATCGGAAACTACATCTGAAATGCCTATCAACATCTATATTTGAAATGCTTATCGGCAACCATATCCGGAATGCTTATCGGCACCTATATTTGAAATGCCTATCGGCTTCTATATCTGAAATGCCTATCGGCACCTATTTTTAAAATGCCAATCGGCAACTATATCTGAAATGCCTATCGGCACCTATATTTGAAATGCCTATCGGCACCCATTTTTGAAATGCCTATCGTAAACTACATCTGAAATGCCTATCAGCACCTATATTTGAAATGCCTATCGGCAACCATATCTGGAATGCCTATCAGCACCTATATTTGAAATGCCTATCGGCTTCTATATCTGAAATGCCTATCGGCGCCTATTTTTAAAATGCCAATCGGCAACTATATATGAAATGCCTATCGGCACGTATATCTGAAATGCCTATCGGCACCTATTTTTGAAATGCCTATCGGAAACTACATCTGAAATGCCTATCAGCACCTATATTTGAAATGCCTATCGGCAACCATATCTGGAATGCCTATCGGCACCTACATTTGAAATGCCTATCGGCTTCTATATCTGAAATGCCTATCGGCACCTATTTTTAAAATGCCAATCGGCAACTATATCTGAAATGCCTATCGTCACCTATATCTGAAATGCCTATCGGCACCTATTTTTGAAATGCCTTTTGGAAACTACATCTGAAATGCCTATCAGCACCTACATTTGAAATGCCTATCGGCGACCATATCTGAAATGCCTATCGACACCTATATTTGAAATACCTATCGGCTTCTATATCTGAAATGCCTATCGGCACCTATTTTTAAAATGCCAATCGGCAACTATATTTGAAATGCCTATCGGCGCCTATATCTAAAATGCCTATCGGCACCTATTTTTGAAATGCCTATCGGAAACTACATCTGAAATGCCTATCAGCACCTATATTTGAAATTCCTATCGGCAACCATATCTAGGATGCCTATCGGCACCTATATTTGAAATGCCTATCGGCTTCTATATCTGAAATGCCTATCGGCACCTATTTTTAAAATGCCAATCGGCAACTATATCTGAAATGCCTATCGGCACCTATATCTGAAATGCCTATCGGCACCTATTTTTGAAATGCCTATCGGAAACTACATCTGAAATGCCTATCAGCACCTATATTTGAAATTCCTATCGGCAACCATATCTGGGATGCCTATCGGCACCTATATTAGAAATGCCTATCGGCTTCTATATCTGAAATGCCTATCGGCACCTATTTTTAAAATGCCAATCGGCAACTATATCTGAAATGCCTATCGGCACCTATAACTGAAATGCCTATCGGCACCTATTTTTGAAATGCCTATCGGAACCTACATCTGAAATGCCTATCAGCACCAATATTTGAAATGCCTATCGGCAACCATACCTGAAATGCCTATCGACACCAATATTTGAAATACCTATCGGCTTCTATATCTGAAATGCCTATCGGCACCTATTTTTAAAATGCCAATCGGCAACTATATCTGAAATGCCTATCGGCACCTATATCTGAAATGCTTATCGGCACCAATTTTTGAAATGCCTATCGGAAACTACATCTGAAATGCCTATCAGCACCTATATTTGAAATGCCTATCAGCACCTATATCTGAAATGCCTATCGGCACCTATTTTTGAAATGCCTATCGAAAACTACATCTGAAATGCCTATCAGCACCTATATTTGAAATGCCTATCGGCAACCATATCTGGAATGCCTATCAGCACCTATATTTGGAATGCCTATCGGCTTCTGTATCTGAAATGCCTATCGGCACCTATATTTAAAATGCCAATCGGCAACTATATATGAAATGCCTATCGGCACCTATATCTGAAATGCCTATCGGCACCTATTTTTGAAATGCCTATCGAAAACGACATCTGAAATGCCTATCAGCACCTACATTTGAAATGCCTATCGGCAACTATATCTGATATGCCTATCGGCACATATATCTGAAATGCCTATCGGCACCTATTTTTGAAATGCCAATCGGCAACTATATCTGAAATGCCTATCGGCACCTATTTTTAAAATGCCAATCGACAACTATATCTGAAATGCCTATCGGTACCTATTTTTGAAATGCCTATCGGAAACTACATCTGAAATGCCTATCAGCACTTATATTTGAATAGCCTATCGGCAACCATATCGGGATTGCCTATCGGCACCTATATTTGAAATGCCTATCGGCTTCTATATCTGAAATGCCTATCGGCACCTATTTTTAAAATGCCAATCGGCAACTATATCTGAAATGCCTATCGGCACCTATATCTGAAATGCCTATTGGCACCTATTTTTGAAATGCCTTTCGGAAACTACATCTGAAATGCCTATCTGCTCCTATATTTGAAATGCCTATCGGCAACAATATCTGAAATGCCTATCGACACCTATATTTGAAATACCTATCAGCTTCTATATCTGAAATGCCTATCGGCACCTATATTTGAAATACCTATCGGCTTCTGTATCTGAAATGCGTATCGGCACCTATTTTTAAAATGCCAATCGGCAACTATATCTGAAATGCCTATCGGCACCTATATCTGAAATGCCTATCGGCACCAATATTTGAAATACCTATCGGCTTCTATATCTGAAATGCCTATCGGCACCTATTTTTAAAATGCCAATCGGCAACTATATCTGAAATGCCTATCGGCACCTATATCTGAAATGCTTATCGGCACCAATTTTTGAAATGCCTATCGGAAACTACATCTGAAATGCCTATCAGCACCTATATTTGAAATGCCTATCAGCACCTATATCTGAAATGCCTATCGGCACCTATTTTTGAAATGCCTATCGAAAACTACATCTGAAATGCCTATCAGCACCTATATTTGAAATGCCTATCGGCAACCATATCTGGAATGCCTATCAGCACCTATATTTGGAATGCCTATCGGCTTCTGTATCTGAAATGCCTATCGGCACCTATATTTAAAATGCCAATCGGCAACTATATCTGAAATGCCTATCGGCACCTATATCTGAAATGCCTATCGGCACCCATTTTTGAAATGTCTATCGAAAACGACATCTGAAATGCCTATCAGCACCTACATTTGAAATGCCTATCGGCAACTATATCTGATATGCCTATCGGCACATATATCTGAAATGCCTATCGGCACCTATTTTTGAAATGCCAATCGGCAACTATATCTGAAATGCCTATCGGCACCTATTTTTAAAATGCCAATCGACAACTATATCTGAAATGCCTATGGGTAACTATTTTTGAAATGCCTATCGGAAACTACATCTGAAATGCCTATCAGCACTTATATTTGAATAGCCTATCGGCAACCATATCGGGATTGCCTATCGGCACCTATATTTGAAATGCCTATCGGCTTCTATATCTGAAATGCCTATCGGTACCTATTTTTAAAATGCCAATCGGCAACTATATCTGAAATGCCTATCGGCACCTATATCTGAAATGCCTATTGGCACCTATTTTTGAAATGCCTTTCGGAAACTACATCTGAAATGCCTATCTGCTCCTATATTTGAAATGCCTATCGGCAACAATATCTGAAATGCCTATCGACACCTATATTTGAAATACCTATCGGCTTCTATATCTGAAATGCCTATCGGCACCTATTTTTAAAATGCCAATCGGCAACTATATCTGAAATGCCTATCGGCACCTATATCTGAAATGCTTATCGGCACCTTTTTTTGAAATGCCTATCGGAAACTACATCTGGAATGCCTATCGGCACCTATATTTGAAATGCCTATCGGCTTCTATATCTGAAATGCCTATCGACACCTATTTTTAAAATGCCATTTGGCAACTATATCTGAAATGCCTATTGGCACATATATCTGAAATGCCTATCGGCACCTATTTTTGAAATGCCTATCGGAAACTACATCTGAAATGCCTATCAGCACCTATATTTGAAATGCCTATCGGCAACCATTTCTGAAATGCCTATCGACACCTATATTTGAAATACCTATCGGCTTCTATATCTGAAATGCGTATCGGCACCTATTTTTAAAATGCCAATCGGCAACTATATCTGAAATGCCTATCGGCACCTATATCTGAAATGCCTATCGGCACCAATTTTTGATATGCCTATCGGAAACTACATCTGAAATGCCTATCAGCACCTATATTTAAAATGCCTATCGGCAACCATATCTGGAATGCCTATCAGCACCTATATTTGAAATGCCTATCGGCTTCTATATCTGAAATGCCTATCGGCACCTATTTTTAAAATGCCAATCGGCAACTATATCTGAAATGCCTATCGGCACCTATATCTGAAATGCCTATCGGCACCTATTTTTGAAATGCCTATCGGAAACTACATCTGAAATGCCTATCAGCACCTATATTTGAAATGCCTATCGGCAACCATATCTGGAATGCCTATCGGCACCTATATTTGAAATGCTTATCGGCTTCTATATCTGAAATGCCTATCGGCACATATTTTTAAAATGCCAATCGGCAACTATATCTGAAATGCTTATCGGCACCTATATCTGAAATGCTTATCGGCACCAATTTTTGAAATGTCTATCGGAAACTACATCTGAAATGCCTATCAGCACCTATATTTGAAATGCCTATCGGCAACCATATCTGGAATGCCTATCAGCACCTATATTTGAAATGCATATCGGCTTCTATATCTGAAATGCCTATCGGCACCTATATTTAAAATGCCAATCGGCAACTATATCTGAAATGCCTATCGGCATCTATATCTGAAATGCCTATTGGCACCTATTTTTGAAATGCCTTTCGGAAACTACATCTGAAATGCCTATCTGCTCCTATATTTAAAATGCCTATCGGCAACCATATCTGAAATGCCTATCGACACTTATTTTTAAAATGCCAATTGGCAACTATATCTGAAATGCCTATCGGCTTCTCTATCTGAAATGCCTATCGACACTTATTTTTAAAATGCCATTTTGCAACTATATCTGAAATGCCTATCGGCACCTATATCTGAAATGCCCATCGGCACCTATTTTTGAAATGCCTATCGGAAACTACATCTGAAATGCCTATCAGCACCTATATTTAAAATGCGTATCGGCAACCATATCTGGAATGCCTATCGGCACCTATATTTGAAATGCCTATCGGCTTCTATATCTGAAATGCCTATCGGCACCTATTTTTAAAATGCCAATCGGCAAATATATCTGAAATGCCTATCAACACCTATATCTGAAATGCCTATCGGCACCTATTTTTGAAATGCCTATCGGAAACTACATCTGAAATGCCTATCAGCACTTATATTTGAAATGCCTATCGGCAACCATATCTGAAATGCCCATCGACACCTATATTTGAAATACCTATCGGCTTCTATATCTGAAATGCCTATCGGCACCTATTTTTAAAATGCCAATCGGTAACTATATCTGAAATGCCTATCGGCACCTATATCTGAAATGCCTATCGGCACCAATTTTTGAAATGCCTATCGGAAACTACATCTGGAAAGCCTATCAGCACCTATATTTGAAATGCCTATCGCCAACCATATCTGGAATGCCTATCGGCACCTATATTTGAAATGCCTATCGGCTTCTATATCTGAAATGCCTATCGGCACCTATATCTGAAATGCCTATCGGCACCTATTTTTGAAATGCCTATCGGAAACTACATCTGAAATGCCTATCAGCACCTATATTTGAAATGCCTATCGGCAACCATATCTGAAATGCCTATCGACACCTATATTTGAAATACCTATCGGCTTCTATATCTAAAATGCGTATCGGCACCTATTTTTAAAATGCCAATCGGCAACTATATCTGAAATGCCTATCGGCACCTATATCTGAAATGCCTATCGGCACCTATTTTTGAAATGCCTATCGGAAACTACATCTGAAATGCCTATCAGCACCTATATTTGAAATGCCTATCGGCAACCATATCTGAAATTCCTATCGACACCTATATTTGAAATACCTATCGGCTTCTATATCTGAAATGCGTATCGGCACCTATTTTTAAAATGCCAATCGACAACTATATCTGAAATGCCTTTCGGCACCTATATCTGAAATGCCTATCGGCACCAATTTTTGAAATGCCTATCGGAAACTACATCTGAAATGCCTATCAGCACCTATATTTGAAATGCCTATCGGCAAACATATCTGGAATGCTTATCGGCACCTATATTTGAAATGCCTATCGGCCTCTATATCTGAAATGCCTATCGGCACCTATTTTTAAAATGCCAATCGGCAACTATATCTGAAATGCCTATCGGCACTTATATTTGAAATGCCTATCGGCACCTATTTTTTAAATGCCTATCGGAAACTACATCTGAAATGCCTATCAGCACCTATATTTGAAATGCCTATCGGCAACCATATCTGGAATGCCTATCAGCACCTATATTTGAAATGCCTATCGGCTTCTATATCTGAAATGCCTATCGGCACCTATTTTTAAAATGCTAATCGGCAACTATATCTGAAATGCCTATCGGCACCTATATCTGAAATGTCTATCGGCACCTATTTTTGAAATGCTTATCGGAAACTTCATCTGAAATGCCTATCAGCACCTATATTTGAAATGCCTATCGGCAACCATATCTGGAATGCCTATCGGCACCTATATTTGAAATGCCTATCGGCTTCTATATCTGAAATGCCTATCGGCACCTATTTTTTAAATGCCAATCGGCAACTATATCTGAAATGCCTATCGGCACCTATATCTGAAATGCCTATCGGCTTCTATATCTGAAATGCCTATCAGCACCTATTTTTAAAATGCCAATCGGCAACTATATCTGAAATGCCTATCGGCACCTATATCTGAAATGCCTATCGGCACCTATTTTTGAAATGCCTATCGGAAACTACATCTGAAATGCCTATCAGCTCCTATATTTGAAATGCCTATCGGCAAACATATCTGGAATGCCTATCGGCACCTATATTTGAAATGCCTATCGGCTTCAATATCTGAAATGCCTATCGGCACCTATTTTTAAAATGCCAATTGGCAACTATATCTGAAATGCCTATCGGCACCTATATCTGAAATGCCTATCGGCACCTATTTTTGAAATGCCTATCGGAAACTACATCTGAAATGCCTATCAGCACCTATATTAGAAATGCCTATCGGCGACCATATCTGAAATGCCTATCGACACCTATATTTGAAATACCTATCGGCTTCTATATCTGAAATGCCTATCGGCACCTATTTTTAAAATGCTAATCGGTAACTATATCTGAAATGCCTATCGGCACCTATATCTGAATTGCCTATCGGCACCAATTTTTGAAATGCCTATCGGAAACTACATCTGGAATGCCTATCAGCACCTATATTTGAAATGCCTATCGGCAACCATATCTGGAATGCCTATCGGCACCTATATTTGAAATGCCTATCGGCTTCTATATCTGAAATGCCTATCGACACCTATTTTTAAAATGCCAATCGGCAACTATATCTGAAATGCCTATCGGCACCTATATCTAAAATGCCTATCGGCACCTATTTTTGAAATGCCTATCGGAAACTACATCTGAAATGCCTATCAGCACCTATATTTGAAATTCCTATCGGCAACCATATCTGGGATGCCTATCGGCACCTATATTTGAAATGCCTATCGGCTTCTATATCTGAAATGCCTATCGGCACCTATTTTTAAAATGCCAATCGGCAACTATATCTGAAATGCCTGTCGGCACCTATATCTGAAATGCCTATCGGCACCTATTTTTGAAATGCCTATCGGAAACTACATCTGAAATGCCTATCAGCACCAATATTTGAAATGCCTATCGGCAACCATACCTGAAATGCCTATCGACACCAATATTTGAAATACCTATCGGCTTCTATATCTGAAATGCCTATCGGCACCTATTTTTAAAATGCCAATCGGCAACTATATCTGAAATGCCTATCGGCACCTATATCTGAAATGCTTATTGGCACCAATTTTTGAAATGCCTATCGGAAACTACATCTGAAATGCCTATCAGCACCTATATTTGAAATGCCTATCGGCAACCATATCTGGAATGCCTATCAGCACCTATATTTGAAATGCCTATCGGCTTCTATATCTGAAATGCCTATCAGGACCTATATTTAAAATGCCAATCGGCAACTATATCTGAAATGCCTATCGGCACCTATATCTGAAATGCCTATCGGCACCTATTTTTGAAATGCCTATCGAAAACTACATCTGAAATGCCCATCAGCACCTATATTTGAAATGCCTATCGGCAACTATATCTGATATGCCTATCGGCACCTATATCTGAAATGCCTATCGGCACCTATTTTTAAAATGCCAATCGGCAACTATATCTGAAATGCCTATCGGTACCTATTTTTGAAATGCCTATCGGAAACTACATCTGAAATGCCTATCAGCAATTATATTTGAATAGCCTATCGGCAACCATACCGAAAATGCCTATCGGCACCTATATTTGAAATGCCTATCGGCTTCTATATCTGAAATGCCTATCGGCACCTATTTTTAAAATGCCAATCGGCAACTATATCTGAAATGCCTATCGGCACCTATATCTGAAATGCATATTGGCACCTATTTTTGAAATGCCTTTCGGAAACTACATCTGAAATGCCTATCTGCTCCTATATTTGAAATGCCTATCGGCAACCATATCTGAAATGCCTATCGACACCTATATTTGAAATACCTATCGGCTTCTATATTTGAAATGCGTATCGGCACCTGTTTTTAAAATGCCAATCGGCAACTATATCTGAAATGCCTATCGGCACCTATATCTGAAATGCCTATCGGCATCAATTTTTGAAATGCCTATCGGAAACTACATCTAAAATGCCTATCAGCACCTATATTTGAAATGCCTATCGGCAACCATATCTGGAATGCCTATCGGCACCTATATTTAAAATGCCTATCGGCTTCTCTATCTGAAATGCCTATCGACACTTATTTTTCAAATGCCAATTGGCAAGTTTATCTGAAATGCCTATCGGCACCTATATCTGAAATACCCATCGGCACCTATTTTTGAAATGCCTATCGGAAACTACATCTGAAATACCTATCAGCACCTATATTTAAAATGCCTATCGGCAACCATATCTGGAATGCCTATCGGCACCTATATTTGAAATGCCTATCGGCTTCTATATCTGAAATGCCTATCGGCACCTATTTTTAAAATACCAATCGGCAACTATATCTGAAATGCGTATCGGCACCTATTTTTAAAATGCCAATCAGCAACTATATCTGAAATGCCTATCGGCACCTATATCTGAAATGTCTATCGGCATCAATTTTTGAAATGCCTATCGGAAACTACATCTAAAATGCCTATCAGCACCTATATTTGAAATGCCTATCGGCAACCATATCTGGAATGCCTATCGGCACCTATATTTAAAATGCCTATCGGCTTCTCTATCTGAAATGCCTATCGACACTTATTTTAAAAATGCCAAATCGCAACTATATCTGAAATGCCTATCGGCACCTATTTTTGAAATGCCTATCGAAAACTACATCTGAAATGCCTAGCAGCATCTATATTTGAAATGCCTATCGGCAACCACATCAGAAATGCCTATCGGCAACTATATCTGATATGCCTATCGGCACCTATATCTGAAATGCCTATCGGCACCTATTTTTGAAATGCCTATCGGAAACTACATCTAAAATGCCTATCGGCACCTATTTTTAAAGTGCCAATCGGCAACTAAATCTGAAATGCCTATCGGCACCTATATCTGAAATGCCTATCGGCACCTCTTTCTGAAATGCCTATCGGCACCTATTTTTGAAATGCCTTTCGGAAACTACATCTGAAATGCCTATCTGCTCCTATATTTGAAATGCCTATCGGCAACCATATCTGAAAAGCCTATCGACACCTATATTTGAAATACCTATCGGCTTCTATATCTGAAATGCCTATCGGCACCTGTTTTTAAAATGCCAATCGGCAACTATATCTGAAATGCCTATCGGCACCTATATCTGAAATGCCTATCGGCATCAATTTTTGAAATGCCTATCGGAAACTACATCTAAAATGCCTATCAGCACCAATATTTGAAATGCCTATCGGCAACCATATCTGGAATGCCTATCGGCACCTATATTTGAAATGCCTATCGGCTTCTATATCTGAAATGCCTATCGACACCTATTTTTAAAATGCCAATCGGCAACTATATCTGAAATGCCTATCGGCACCTATATCTAAAATGCCTATCGGCACCTATTTTTGAAATGCCTATCGAAAACTACATCTGAAATGCCTATCAGCACCTATATTTGAAATTCCTATCGGCAACCATATCTGGGATGCCTATCGGCACCTATATTTGAAATGCCTATCGGCTTCTATATCTGAAATGCCTATCGGCACCTATTTTTAAAATGCCAATCGGCAACTATATCTGAAATGCCTATCGGCACCTATATCTGAAATGCCTATCGGCACCTATTTTTGAAATGCCTATCGGAAACTACATCTGAAATGCCTATCAGCACCAATATTTGAAATGCCTATCGGCAACCGTACCTGAAATGCCTATCGACACCAATATTTGAAATACCTATCGGCTTCTATATCTGAAATGCCTATCGGCACCTATTTTTAAAATGCCAATCGGCAACTATATCTGAAATGCCTATCGGCACCTATATCTGAAATGCTTATCGGCACCAATTTTTGAAATGCCTATCGGAAACTACATCTGAAATGCCAATCAGCACCTATATTTGAAATGCCTATCGGCCACCATATCTGGAATGCCTATCAGCACCTATATTTGAAATGCCTATCGGCTTCTATATCTGAAATGCCTATCAGGACCTATATTTAAAATGCCAATCGGCAACTATATCTGAAATGCCTATCGGCACCTATATCTGAAATGCCTATCGGCACCTATTTTTGAAATGCCTTTCGAAAACAACATCTGAAATGCCTATCAGCACCTATATTTGAAATGCCTATCGGCAACTATATCTGATATGCCTATCGGCACCTATATCTGAAATGCCTATCGGCACCTATTTTTAAAATGCCAATCGGCAACTATATCTGAAATGCCTATCGGTACCTATTTTTGAAATGCCTATCGGAAACTACATCTGAAATGCCTATCAGCACTTATATTTGAATAGCCTATCGGCAACCATATTGAAAATGCCTATCGGCACCTATATTTGAAATGCCTATCGGCTTCTATATCTGAAATGCCTATCGGCACCTATTTTTAAAATGCCAATCGGCAACTATATCTGAAATGCCTATCGGCACCTATATCTGAAATGCCTATTGGCACCTATTTTTGAAATGCCTTTCGGAAACTACATCTGAAATGCCTATCTGCTCCTATATTTGAAATGCCTATCGGCAACCATATCTGAAATGCCTATCGACACCTATATTTGAAATACCTATCGGCTTCTATATTTGAAATGCCTATCGGCACCTGTTTTTAAAATGCCAATCGGCAACTATATCTGAAATGCCTATCGGCAGCTATATCTGAAATGCCTATCGGCACCTATTTTTGAAATGCCTATCGGAAACTACATCTGAAATGCCTATCAGCACCTATATTTAAAATGCCTATCGGCAACCATATCTGGAATGCCTATCGACACCTATATTTAAAATGCCTATCGGCTTCTCTATCTGAAATGCCTATCGACACTTATTTTAAAATGCCAATTGGCAAGTTTATCTTAAATGCCTATTGGCACCTATATCTGAAATGCCCATCGGCACCTATTTTTGAAATGCCTATCGGAAACTACATCTGAAATGCCTATCAGCACCTATATTTGAAATGCCTATCGGCAACCATATCTGGAATGCCTATCGGCACCTATATTTAAAATGCCTATCGGCTTCTCTATCTGAAATGCCTATCGACACTTATTTTAAAAATGCCAATTCGCAATTATATCTGAAATGCCTATCGGCACCTATATCTGAAATGCCCATCGGCACCTATTTTTGAAATGCCTATCCTAAACTACATCTAAAATGCCTATCAGCACCTATATTTAAAATGCCTATCGGCAACCATATCTGGAATGCCTATCGGCACCTATATTTGAAATGCCTATCGACTTCTATATCTGAAATGGCTATCGGAACCTCTTTTTAAAATGCCAACGGCAACTATATCTGAAATGCCTATCGGCACCTATATCTGAAATGCCTATCGGCACCTATTTTTGAAATGCCTATCGGAAACTACATCTGAAATGCCTATCAGCACTTATATTTGAAATGCCTATCGGCAACCATATCTGAAATGCCTATCGACACCTATATTTGAAATACCTATCGGCTTCTATATCTGAAATGCCTATCGGCACCTATTTTTAAAATGCCAATCGGCAACTATATCTGAAATGCCTATCGGCACCTATATCTGAAATGCCTATCGGCACCAATTTTTGAAATGCCTATCGGAAACTACATCTGGAATGCCTATCAGCACCTATATTTGAAATGTCTATCGGCAACCATATCTGGAATGCCTATCGGCACCTATATTTGAAATGCCTATCGGCTTCTATATGTGAAATGCCTATCGACACCTATTTTAAAATGCCAATCGCCAACTATATCTGAAATGCCTATCGACACCTATATTTGAAATACCTATCGGTTTCTATATCTGAAATGCGTATCGGCACCTATTTTTAAAATGCCAATCGGCAACTATATCTGAAATGCCTATCGGCACCTATATCTGAAATGCCTATCGGCACCGATTTTTGGAATGCCTATCGGAAACTACATCTGAAATGCCTTTCAGCACCTATATTTGAAATGCATATCTGCAACCATATCTGAAATGCTTATCGGCACCTATATTTGAAATGCCTATCGGCTTCTATATCTGAAATGCCTATCGGCACCTATTTTTAAAATGCCAATCGGCAACTATATCTGAAATGCCTATCGGCACCTATATTTGAAATGCCTATCGGCACCTATATTTGAAATTTTATCGGCTTCTATATCTGAAATGCCTATCGGCACCTATTTTTAAAATGCCAATCGGCAACTATATCTGAAATGCCTATCGGCACCTATATTTGAAATGCCTATCGGCACCTATTTTTGAAATGCCTATCGGAAACCACATCTGAAATGCCTATCAGCACCAATATTTGAAATGCCTATCGGCAACCATATCTGGAATGCCTATCAGCACCTATATTTGAAATGCCTATCGGCTTCTATATCTGAAATGCCTATCGGCACCTATTTTTAAAATGCCAATCGGCAACTATATCTGAAATGCCTATCGGCACCTATATCTGAAATGCCTATCGGCACCTATTTTTGAAATGCCTATCGGAAACTACATCTGAAATGCCTATCAGCACCTATATTTGAATTGCCTATCGGCAACCATATCTGGAATGCCCATCGGCACCTATATTTGAAATGCCTATCGGCTTCTATATCTGAAATGCCTATCGGCACCTATTTTTAAAATGCCAATCGGCAACTATATCTGAAATGCCTATCGGCACCTATATCTGAAATGCCTATCGGCACCTATTTTTGAAATGCCTATCGGAAACTACATCTGAAATGCCTATCAGCACCAATATTTGAAATGCCTATCGGCAACCATATCTGAAATGCCTATCGACACCTATATTTGAAATACCTATCGGCTTCTATATCTAAAATGCCTATCGGCACCTATTTTTAAAATGCCAATCGGCAACTATATCTGAAATGCCTATCGGCACCTATATCTGAAATGCCTATCGGCACCAATTTTAGAAATGCCTATCGGAAACTACATCTGAAATGCCTATCAGCACCTATATTTGAAATACCTATCGGCAACCATATCTAAAATGCCTATCAGCACCTATATTTGAAATGCCTATCGGCTTCTATATCTGAACAGCCTATCGGCACCTATTTTTAAAATGCCAATCGGCAACTATATCTAAAATGCCTGTCGGCACCTATATCTGAAATGCCTATCGGCGCCTATTTTTGAAATGCCTATCGAAAACTACATCTGAAATGCCTATCAGCACCTATATTTGAAATGCCTATCGGCAACCATATCTGGAATGCCTATCGGCACCTATATTTGAAATGCCTATCGGCTTCAATATCTGAAATGCCTATCGGCACCTATTTTTAAAATGCCAATCGGCAACTATATCTGAAGTGCCTATCGGCACCTATATCTGAAATGCCTATCGGCACCTATTTTTGAAATGCCTATCGAAAACTACATCTGAAATGCCTATCAGCACCTATATTTGAAATGCCTATCGGCAACCACATCAGAAATGCCTATCGGCACCTATATCTGAAATGCCTTTCGGCATTTATATCTGAAATGCCTATCGACACCTATATACGAAATGCCTATCGGCACCTATATTTTAAATGCCTATCGGCAACTATATCTGATGTGCCTATCGGCACCTATATCTGGAATGCCTATCGGCACCTATTTTTGAAATGCCTATCGGAAACTACATCTAAAATGCCTATCGGCACCTATTTTTAAAGTGCCAATCGGCAACTAAATCTGAAATGCCTATCGGCACCTATATCTGAAATGCCTATCGGCACCTCTTTCTGAAATGCCTATCGGCACCTATTTTTAAAATGCCAATCGGCAACTATATCTGAAATGCCTATCGGCACCTATATCTGAAATGCCTATTGGCACCTATTTTTGAAATGCATTTCGGAACTACATCTGAAATGCCTATCTGCTCCTATATTTGAAATGCCTATCGGCAACCATACCTGAAATGCCTATCGACATCAATATTTGAAATACCTATCGGCTTCTATATCTGAAATGCCTATCGGCACCTATTTTTAAAATGCCAATCGGCAACTATATCTGAAATGCCTATCGGCACCTATATCTGAAATGCTTATCGGCACCAATTTTTGAAATGCCTATCGGAAACTACATCTGAAATGCCTATCAGCACCTATATTTGAAATGCCTATCGGCAACCATATCTTGAATGCCTATCAGCACCTATATTTGAAATGCCTATCGGCTTCTATATCTGAAATGCCTATCTGCACCTATATTTAAAATGCCAATCGGCAACTATATCTGAAATGCCTATCGGCACCTATATCTGAAATGCCTAACAGCACCTATTTTTGAAATGCCTATCAAAAACTACATCTGAAATGCCTATCAGCACCTATATTTGAAATGCCTATGGGCAACTATATCTGATATGCCTATCGGCACCTATATGTGAAATGCCTATCGGCACCTATTTTTGAAATGCCAATCGGCAACTATATCTGAAATGCCTATCGGCACCTATTTTTAAAATGCCAATCGGCAACTATATCTGAAATGCCTATCGGTACCTATTTTTGAAATGCCTATCGGAAACTACATCTGAAATGCCTATCAGCACTTATATTTGAATAGCCTATCGGCAACCATATCGGGAATGCCTATCGGCACCTATATTTGAAATGCCTATCGGCTTCTATATCTGAAATGCCTATCGGCACCTATTTTTAAAATGCCAATCGGCAACTATATCTGAAATGCCTATCGGCACCTATATCTGAAATGCCTATTGGCACCTATTTTTGAAATGCCTTTCGGAAACTACATCTGAAATGCCTATCTGCTCCTATATTTGAAATGCCTATCGGCAACCATATCTGAAATGCCTATCGACACCTATATTTGAAATACCTATCGGCTTCTATATCTGAAATGCCTTTCGGCACCTGTTTTTAAAATGCCAATCGGCAACTATATCTGAAATGCCTATCGGCACCTATATCTGAAATGCCTATCGGCATCAATTTTTGAAATGCCTATCGGAAACTACATCTAAAATGCCTATCAGCACCTATATTTGAAATGCCTATCGGCAACCATATCTGGAATTCCTATCGGCACCTATATTTAAAATGCCTATCGGCTTCTCTATCTGAAATGCCTATCGACACTTATTTTTAAAATGCCAATTGGCAACTATATCTGAAATGCCTATCGGCACCTATATCTGAAATGCCCATCGGCACCTATTTTTGAAATGCCTATCGGAAACTGCATCTGAAATGCCTATCAGCACCTATATTTAAAATGCCTATCGGCAACCATATCTGGAATGCCTATCGGCACCTATATTTGAAATGCCTATCGGCTTCTATATCTAAAATGCCTATCGGCACCTATTTTTAAAATGCCGATCGGCAACTATATCTGAAATGCCTATCAGCACCTATATCTGAAATGCCTATCGGAACCTATTTTTGAAATGCCTATCGGAAACTACATCTGAAATGCCTATCAGCACTTATATTTGAAATGCCTATCGGCAACCATATCTGAAATGCCTATCGACACCTATATTTGAAATACCTATCGGCTTCTATATCTGAAATGCGTATCGGCACCTATTTTTAAAATGCCAATCGGCAACTATATCTGAAATGCCTATCGGCACCTATATCTGAAATGCCTATCGGCACCAATTTTTGAAATGCCTATCGGAAACTACATCTGAAATGCCTATCAACACCTATATTTGAAATGCCTATCGGCAACCATATCCGGAATGCTTATCGGCACCTATATTTGAAATGCCTATCGGCTTCTATATCTGAAATGCCTATCGGCACCTATTTTTAAAATGCCAATCGGCAACTATATCTGAAATGCCTATCGGCACCTATATTTGAAATGTCTATCGGCTTCTATATCTGAAATGCCTATCGGCACCTATTTTTAAAATGCAAATCGCCAACTATAGCTGAAATGCCTAATGGCACCTATATCTGAAATGCCTATCGGCACCTATTTTTAAAATGCCAATCGGCAACTATATCTGCAATGCCTATCGGCACCTATATCTGAAATGCCTATCGGCACCTATTTTTGAAATGCCTATCGGAAACTACATCTGAAATGCCTATCAACACCTATATTTGAAATGCCTATCCTCAACCATATCTGGAATGCCTATCGGCACCTATATTTGAAATGCCTATCGGCTTCTATATCTGAAATGCCTATCGGCACCTATTTTTAAAATGCCAATCGGCAACTATATCTGAAATGCCTATCGGCACCTATATCTGAAATGCCTATCGGCACCTATTTTTAAATGCCTATCGGAAACTACATCTGAAATGCCTATCAGCATCTATATTTGAAATGCCTATCGGCAACCATATCTGAAATGCCTATCGACACCTATATTTGAAATACCTATCGGCTTCTATATCTGAAATGCCTATCGGCACCTATTTTTAAGATGCCAATCGGCAACTATATCTGAAAAGCCTATCGTCACATATATCTGAAATGTCTATCGGCAAAAATTTTTGAGGTGCCTATCGGAAACTACATCTGAAATGCCTATCAACACCTATATTTGAAATGCCTATCGGCAACCATATCTGGAATGCCTATCGGCACCTATATTTAAAATGCCTATCGGCTTCTATATCTGAAATGCCTATCGGCACCTATTTTTAAAATGCCAATCGGCAACTATATCTGAAATGCCTATCGGCACCTATATCTGAAATGCCTATCGGCACCAATTTTTGAAATGCCTATCGGAAACTACATCTGAAATGCCTATCAGCACCTATATTTGAAATGCCTATCGGCAACCATATCTGGAATGCCTATCGGCACCTATATTTGAAATGCCTATCGGCTTCTATATCTGAAATGCCTATCGGCACCTATTTTTAAAATGCCAATCGGCAACTATATTTGAAATGCCTATCGGCACCTATATCTGAAATGCCTATCGGCACCTATTCTTGAAATGCCTATCGAAACAACATCTGAAATGCCTATCAGCACCTATATTTGAAATGCCTATCGGCAACCATATCTGGAATGCCTATCGGCAGCTATATTTGAAATGCCTATCGACTTCTATATCTGAAATGCCTATCGGCACCTATTTTTAAAATGCCAATCGGCAACTATATCTAAAATGCCTATCGGCACCTATATCTGAAATGCCTATCGGCGCCTATTTTTGAAATGCCTATCGGAAACAACATCTGAAATGCCTATCCGCACCTATATTTGAAATGCCTATCCTCAACCATATCTGGAATGCCTATCGGCACCTATATTTAAAATGCCTATCGGCTTCTATATCTGAAATGCCTATCGGCACCTATTTTTAAAATGCTAATCGGCAACTATATCTGTAAATGCCTATCGGCACCTATATCTGAAATGCCTATCGGCACCTATTTTTGAAATGCCTATCGGAAACTACATCTGAAATGCGTATCAGCATCTATATTTGAAATGCCTATCGGCAACCATATCTGAAATGCCTATCGGCACCTATATTTGAAATGCCTATCGGCTTCTATATCTGAAATGCCTATCGGCACCTATTTTTAAAATGCCAATCGGCAACTATATCTGAATTGCCTATCGGCACTTATATCTGAAATGCCTATCGGCACCAATTTTTGAAATGCCTATCGGAAACTACATCTGAAATGCCTATCAGCACCTATTTTTGAAATGCCTATCGGCAACCATATCTGAAATGCCTATCGGCACCTATATTTGAAATGCCTATCGGCTTCTATATCTGAAATGCCTATCGGCACCTATTTTTAAAATGCCAATCGGCAACCATATCTGAAATGCCTATCGGCACCTATATCTGAAATACCTATCGGCACCTATTTTTGATATGTCTATCGGAAACTTCATCTGAAATGCCTATCAGCACCTATATTTGAAATGCCTATCGGCAACAATATCTGAAATTCCTATCGACACCTATATTTTAAATACCTCTCGGCTTCTATATCTGAAATGCCTCTCGGCACCTATTTTAAAATGCCAATCGGCAACTATATCTGAAATGCCTATCGGCACCTATATCTGAAATGCCTATCGGCACCAATTTTTGAAATGCCTATCGGTAACTACATCTGAAATGCCTAACAGCACCTATATTTGAAATGCCTACCGCAACCATATTATCTGGAATACCTATTGGCACCTATATTTGAAATGCCTATCGGCTTCTATATCTGAAATGCCTATCGGCATCTATTTTTAAAATGCCAATCGGCAACTATATCTGAAATGCCTATCGGCACCTACATCTGAAATGCCTATCGGCACCTATTTTTGAAATGCCTATCGGAAACTACATCTGAAAGCCTATCAGCACCTATATTTGAAATGCCTATCGGCAACCATAACTGGAATGCCTATCGGCACCTATATTTGAAATGCCATTCGGCTTCTATATCTGAAATGCCTATCGGCACCTATTTTAAAAATGCCAATCGGCAACTATATCTGAAAAGCCTATCGGCACCTATATCTGAAATGCCTATCGGCACCTATTTTTGAAATGCCTATCGGAAACTGCATCTCAAATGCCTATCAGCACCTATATTTGAAATGCCTATCGGCAACCACATCAGAAATGCCTATCGGCACCTATATCTGAAATGCCTTTCGGCAATTATATCTGAAATGCCTATCGACACCTATATTTGAAATGCCTATCGGCACCTATATTTTAAATGCCTATCGGCAACTATATCTGATATGCCTATCGGCACTTATATCTGAAATGCCTATCGGCACCTATTTTTAAAATGCCTATCGGAAACTACATCTGAAATGCCTATCGGCACCTATATCTGAAATGCCTATCGGCACCTATTTTTAAAATGCCAATCGGCAACTATATCTGAAATGCCTATCGGCACCTATATCTGAAATGCCTATCGGCACCTATTTTTGAAATGCCTATCGGAAACTACATCTGAAATGCCTATCAGCACCTATATTTGAAATGCCTATCGGCAACCATATCTGGAATGCCTATCGGCACCTATATATGAAATGCCTATCGGCTTCTATATCTGAAATGCCTATCGGCACCTATTTTTAAAATTTCAATCGGCTACTATATCTAAAATGCCTATCGGCACCTATATCTGAAATGCCTATCGGCACCTATTTTTGAAATGCCTATCGGAAACTACATCTGAAATGCCTATCAGCACCTATATCTGAAATACCTATCGGCACCTATTTTTGAAATGCCTATCGGAAACTACATCTGAAATGCCTATCAGCAATTTTATTTGAAATGTCTATCGGAAACTAAATCTGAAATGCCTATCAGCACCTATATTTGTAATGCCTATCGGCTTCTATTTATGAAATGCCTATCGGCACCTATTTTTAAAATGCCAATCGGCAACTATATCTGAAATGCCTATCGGCACCTATATCTGAAATGCCTATCGGCACCAATTTTTGAAATGCCTATCGGAAACTACATCTGAAATGCCTATCAGCACCTATATTTAAAATGCCTATCGGCAACCATATCTGGAATGCTTATCGGCACCTATATTTGAAATGCCTATCGGCTTCTATATCTGAAATGCCTATCGGCACCTATTTTTAAAATGCCAATCGGCAACTATATCTGAAATGCCTATCGGCACCTATATCTGAAATGCCTATCGGCACCAATTTTTGAAATGCCTATCGGAAACTACATCTGAAATGCCTATCAGCACCTATATTTGAAATGCCTATCGGCAACCATATCTGGAATGCCTATCGGCACCTATATTTGAAATGCCTATCGGCTTCTATATCTGAAATGCCCATCAGCACCTATTTTTAAAATGCTAATTTGCAACTATATCTGAAATGCCTATCGGCACCTATATCTAAAATGCTTATCGGCACCTATTTTTGAAATGCCTATCGGAAACTACATCTGAAATGCCTATCAGCATCTATATTTGAAATGCCTATCGGCAACCATATCTGAAATGCCTATCGACACCTATATTTGAAATACCTATCGGCTTCTATATCTGAAATATCTATCGGCACCTATTTTTAAAGTCCCAATCGGCAACTATATCTGAAATGCCTATCGGCACCTATATCTGAAATGCCTATCGGAAACTACATCTGAAATGCCTATCAGCACCTATATTTGAAATGCCTATCGGCAACCATATCCGGAATACCTATCGGCACCTATTTTTGAAATGCCTATCGGCTTCTATATCTGAAATGCCTATCGGCATCTATTTTTAAAATGCCAATCGGCAACTATATCTGAAATGCCTATCGGCACCTACATCTGAAATGCCTATCGGCACCTATTTTTGAAATGCCTATCGGAAACTACATCTAAAAGCCTATCAGCACCTATATTTGAAATGCCTATCGGCAACCATAACTGGAATGCCTATCGGCACCTATATTTGAAATGCCATTCGGCTTCTATATCTGAAATGCCTATCGGCACCTATTTTAAAAATGCCAATCGGCAACTATATCTGAAAAGCCTATCGGCACCTATATCTGAAATGCCTATCGGCACCTATTTTTGAAATGCCTATCGGAAACTGCATCTCAAATGCCTATCAGCACCTATATTTGAAATGCCTATCGGCAACCACATCAGAAATGCCTATCGGCACCTATATCTGAAATGCCTTTCGGCAATTATATCTGAAATGCCTATCGACACCTATATTTGAAATGCCTATCGGCACCTATATTTTAAATGCCTATCGGCAACTATATCTGATATGCCTATCGGCACTTATATCTGAAATGCCTATCGGCACCTATTTTTAAAATGCCTATCGGAAACTACATCTGAAATGCCTATCGGCACCTATATCTGAAATGCCTATCGGCACCTATTTTTAAAATGCCAATCGGCAACTATATCTGAAATGCCTATCGGCACCTATATCTGAAATGCCTATCGGCACCTATTTTTGAAATGCCTATCGGAAACTACATCTGAAATGCCTATCAGCACCTATATTTGAAATGCCTATCGGCAACCATATCTGGAATGCCTATCGGCACCTATATATGAAATGCCTATCGGCTTCTATATCTGAAATGCCTATCGGCACCTATTTTTAAAATTTCAATCGGCTACTATATCTAAAATGCCTATCGGCACCTATATCTGAAATGCCTATCGGCACCTATTTTTGAAATGCCTATCGGAAACTACATCTGAAATGCCTATCAGCACCTATATCTGAAATACCTATCGGCACCTATTTTTGAAATGCCTATCGGAAACTACATCTGAAATGCCTATCAGCAATTTTATTTGAAATGTCTATCGGAAACTAAATCTGAAATGCCTATCAGCACCTATATTTGTAATGCCTATCGGCTTCTATTTATGAAATGCCTATCGGCACCTATTTTTAAAATGCCAATCGGCAACTATATCTGAAATGCCTATCGGCACCTATATCTGAAATGCCTATCGGCATCAATTTTTGAAATGCCTATCGGAAACTACATCTGAAATGCCTATCAGCACCTATATTTAAAATGCCTATCGGCAACCATATCTGGAATGCTTATCGGCACCTATATTTGAAATGCCTATCGGCTTCTATATCTGAAATGCCTATCGGCACCTATTTTTAAAATGCCAATCGGCAACTATATCTGAAATGCCTATCGGCACCTATATCTGAAATGCCTATCGGCACCAATTTTTGAAATGCCTATCGGAAACTACATCTGAAATGCCTATCAGCACCTTTATTTGAAATGCCTATCGGCAACCATATCTGGAATGCCTATCGGCACCTATATTTGAAATGCCTATCGGCTTCTATATCTGAAATGCCCATCAGCACCTATTTTTAAAATGCTAATTTGCAACTATATCTGAAATGCCTATCGGCACCTATATCTAAAATGCTTATCGGCACATATTTTTGAAATGCCTATCGGAAACTACATCTGAAATGCCTATCAGCATCTATATTTGAAATGCCTATCGGCAACCATATCTGGAATGCCTATCGGCACCTATATTTGAAATGCCTATCGGCACCAATTTTTGAAATGCCTATCGGAAACTACATCTGAAAGGCCTATCAGCACCTATATTTGAAATGCCTATCGGCTTCTATATCTGAAATGCCCATCGGCACCTATTTTTAAAATGCCAATTGGCAACTATATCTGAAATGCCTATAGGCACCTATATCTGAAATGCCTATCGGCACCTATTTTGAAAATGCCTATCGGAAACTACATCTGAAATGCCTATCAGCACCTATATTTGAAATGCCTATCGGCAACAATATCTGAAATGCCTATCGACACCTATATTTGAAATACCTATCGGCTTCTATATCTGAAATGCCTACCGGCACCTATTTTTAAAATGTTAATCTGCAACTATATCTGAAATGCCTATCGGCACCTATATCTGAAATGCCTATCGGCACCAATTTTTGAAATGCCTATAGGAAACTACATCTGAAATGCCTATCAGCACCTATATTTGAAATGCCTATCGGCAACCATATCTGGAATGCCTATCGGCACCTATATTTGAAATGCCTATCGGCTTCTATATCTGAAATGCCTATCGGCACCTATTTTTAAAATGCCAATCGGCAACTATATCTGAAATGCCTATCAGCACCTATATTTGAAATGCCTATCGGCAACCATTTCTGGAATGCCTATCGGTACCTATATTTGAAATGCCTATCGGCACCTATTTTTATAATGCCAATCGGCAACTATATCTGAAATGCCTATCGGCACCTATATCTGAAATGCCTATCGGCACCTATTTATAAAATGCCAATCAGCAACTATATCTGAAATGCCCATCGGCACCTATATCTGAAATGCCTATCGGCACCAATTTTTGAAATGCCTATCGGAAACTACATCTGAAATGCCTATCAGCACCTATATTTGAAATGCCTATCGGCAACCATATCTGGAATGCCTATCGGCACCTATATTTGAAATGCCTATCGGCACCTATATCTGAAATGCCTATCGGCACCTATTTTTGAAATGCCTATCGGAAACTATATCTAAAATGCCTATCGGCACCTATATCTGAAATGCCTATCGGCACCGATTTTCGAAATGCCTATCGGAAACTACATCTGAAATGCTTATCAGCACCTATATTTGAATAGCCTATCGGCAACCATATATGGAATGCCTATCGGCACCTATATTTGAAATGCCTATCGGCTTCTATATCTGAAATGCCTATCGGCACCTATTTTTAAAATGCCAATCGGCAACTATATGAGCGACCTAGTATCAAAGGCGGCAAACTCTACCATTTTCACTTTTGAGCAAAGCGCAAAAGAATGCTACGCTTTAATTATGGCTAATATCGCAATCAAAATTGTTTCAGATAAAAGAAAATGGTAAACTACGGCGAATTGTAAAGCAATTTTACCTAAATTCTTAACGGTTTTTAAGAAAATTAAGAAAAAGAGATGGAGAATGTCGTGTTTGATACTGACAGTTGGATATTGCCGGTTTTAATACCAAAACTCTTCAAACGAAAATGCTATGAAATTAAAACCTAGCATTTTGAAAAGGCTGTATAGGCAAAATAATAGAAAATTCATATTAATGTCAAGATAATGTAATCAAAAAAAATATCAAGCGTATTATACAAGAATAGATGGAATTTCTTCAATAAATTCGCAAGCTGCTTCTGCGGTTTCTTCGACGTCTGGCAACCTATTTTCTCCTTCTTCCTGACTTGGCTGCTCTGGCTCGGGCATTAATTCATTAGAGAGAACAGCCGTATAAAATTTGAGTTCTTCTAGGGATCTCCAAGTGGCACCAAAGTGTTTTTTAAGAAGCTTATCTACGTCCTTAAGTTTCATCAAATTGACTTGTTGCAAACCAATTTCGATAATAGCAGGATTAATCATGTGAAGAGTACATCCCTTCTTTAGAACACTTTTGGAGATTTGTAAATCGTTCTTGTAATGTAATTCACCTCTAATGTAAACATTTCCAGTTTTACATTTCTTTAGCAAAAACCGTTTTGTATTCTTGAAGGAAAAATGCCATGCTCCTGTGGGTTTAAAGACAACCGAGATTGTTTCTTTCCAGTTAAATACACTGCAGTTTTGCCCCAAATGATTAACAGTAGCAAATTTTGAAAATAGCTCTAAATAGATTTCTGGCTGCGTTATAACTTCCAACTTTTTTATACCCTTTTCAATATTACCGAATACCCTATCGGCAGGCAAAAATGAATGGCCTACCACAGGAAAAATCACCTCGACATTCTGAACATGTTCTGGCGCTCGTTCTGAAAGCCATTTGCAGCACATTCCAATGAGTGTGGTATTCTTGTTTTGCCCACTGCAACCATCTGCCATCAGCCTGACGGTAGTTACAGCAGGGTCAATCATGATTTTATTTAGCCTGTCAAAAACAGCAGAAGAAATTTCATTGGAACCTTTCCCAAACTCATTTTCCGTCCAGTAATAAGAAAATACATTTTGCTCAGTAAGTTTAGATTGAGACGTTCCCTGAACAATTGTAAAATTGTACAGATATAATTGTCTTGAGTAGTATGCACTTTGGTCAGGGACCTTTGGGAGGACGAGGTTCTTTTGGCAATCAAAAGATAATGTTATCAAATTATCCCTGGCTTCTTTAAGCAACTCAAAAAATGCATTTGCTCTCTGTTTATGAATCTTCTTTTGCACGACTAAATTTTTCTTCTCATCTTCATCTATACATCTCTTAATCTTCTCCGTGAGTTCTATACATAAGGAGCACACGTCAGTACGAGGAGTAGTAAAGCTGAGGTAGTACTTTGTATTAAAAATCATTCGAAAGTACGACGGTTTTACCCTATCATCTGGAGAACACTGATTGTTATACATTCTATACATTTTTTCTATCGACAAATCCGAAGAAAGGTAACGTCTGCGTGAGGAGGAGCGACAATAATGAGATTCAATACTTTTAAATGTATTAATAAATCTTACAACAGCAACTTGTTTCTCCTCGAACTTTGCAGTTTTTCTGTCGCCTCCTCTTTTCTCTGAAGGCGCTTCACCTGTTCTTAGAAATGATTTCATGATGTATGACAGACGATGTTTCGTAATATGTAGTACTTTTAAAAACGCTTGCTGACACACTGGCACATCTTGTTTCAAAGCAATCTTTCTTATAAAGCATTTTACAGACGCTGCTTTTGCTGTATGTCTGGAGTTTGTTGGACGGCGACGTTTGGGTAATTGAACAGTGCAAAACTTTAAAATAAATGCATCCTGACGGATTTTATCTTTTACTGCATAAAACGCGTCATGAAAACTTTTAATATCCCTCATTGTTAGGGTCGAACATTGATAGGACTTCGTTTTATGACCACAAGTAGGATATTGTGGCAACTGCGGTGAAGAGTATCTGACAAAAAACAACTAAAATTAGTGTTTATCATGAAACATTTCGTCCAGTTTTTATTTTCATAATACCTAACTCAACACACTAGGTAAATAGTCAATTAAAACTTTCTAGCGTCTAGCTTACCTTATTAGTTTCTGCATATTTTGTTTCCATGTAGATGGATTGCGAATCCTTTTACGAGCTTTCTTGTTTTCAACAGGAGTTGTAACACTTTCCATTTTAATTCACGAACAAAATAACTTTTAGCAATATAAACAATAACCAAGGCATATAATATTATTCTATTAGGTATATTGTATTGTGACTGTAAAGAAACTACAGAAAATCATATGTTAAGTCACATGATCGTTACGAGCCGTCTAATTGGCCGAAATGGAGATTGCCAATTTTGATTCTAAACGGGCAATGGAGATTGTCGTGTTTGATTCTTAGCGTAAAGTATTGTGCTATTTTATAAGGGGATATTGCCGATTTTGATTCTCGCATCCGACATTTTCGTATAGAGCGCAAAAAACGGAATTTTTTCATGTATCTAACTTAATTTCGTTAAAAAGTGGAGATTGCCGCCTTTGATACTAGGTCCCTCATATCTGAAATGCCTATCGGCACCTATATCTGAAATGCCTATCGGCACTTATTTTTGAAATGCCTATCGGAAACTACATCTTAAATGCCTATCAGCACCTATATTTGAAATGCCTATCGGCAACCATATCTGGAATGCCTATCGACACCTATATTTGAAATACCTGTCGGCTTCTATATCTGAAATGCCTATCGGCAACTATTTTTAAAATGCCAATCGGCAACTACATCTGAAATTCCTATCGGCACCTATATTTGAATTGCCTATCGGCGCTTATTTTTGAAATGTCTATCGGAAACTACATCTGAAATGCCTATCAGCACCTATATTTGAAATGCCTATCGGCAACCATATCTGGAATGCCTATCGACACCTATATTTGAAATACCTGTCGGGTTCTATATCTGAAATGCCTATCGGCACCTATTTTTAAAATGCCAATCGGCTACTATATCTAAAATGCCTATCGGCACCTATTTTTAAAATGCCAATCGGCAACTATATCTGAAATGCCTATCGGCACCTATATCTGAAATGCCTATCGGCACCAATTTTTGAAATGCCTATCGGAAACTGCATCTGAAATGCCTATCAACACCTATATTTAAAATGCCTATCGGCAACCATTTCTGGAATGCCTATCGGCACCTGTATTTGAAATGAATATCGTCACCTTTTTTTAAAATGCCAATCGGCAACTATATCTGAAATGCCTATCGGCACCTATATCTGAAATGCCTATCGGCACCTATTTTTAAAATGCCTATCGGAAACTACATCTTAAATGCCTATCAGCACCTATATTTGAAATGCCTATCGGCAACCATATCTGGAATGCCTATCGGCACCTATATTTGAAATGCCTATCGGCTCCTATATCTGAAATGCCTATCGGCACCCATTTTTAAAATGCCAATCGGCAACTATATCTGAAATGCCTATCAGCACCTATATCTGAAATGCCTATCGGCACCTATTTTTGAAATGCCTATCGGAAACTACATCTGAAATGCCTATCAGCACCTATATTTGAAATGCCTATCGGCAACCATATCTTTAATGCCTATCGACAACTATATTTGAAATACCTGTCGGCTTCTATATCTGAAATGCCTATCGGCGCCTTTTTTTAAAATGCCAATCGGCAACTATATCTGAAATGCCTATCGGCACCTATATCTGAAATGCCTATCGGCACCAATTTTTGAAATGCCTATCGGAAACTACATCTGAAATGCCTATCAGCACCTATATTTGAAATGCCTATCGGCAACCATATCTGGAATGCCTATCGGCACCTATATTTGAAATGCCTATCGGCTTCTATATCTGAAATGCCTATCAGCACCTATTTTTAAAATGCCAATCGGCAACTATATCTGAAATGCCTATCGGCACCTATATCTGAAATGCCTATCGGCACCTATTTTTGAAATGCCTATCGGAAACTACATCTGAAATGCCTATCAGCACCTATATTTGAAATGCCTATCGGCAACCATATCTGGAATGCCTATTGGCACTTATATTTGAAATGCCTATCGGCTTCTATATCTGAAATGCCTATCGGCACCTATTTTTAAAATGCCAATCGGCAACTATATCTAAAATGCCTATAGGCACCTAAACTGAAATGCCTATCGGCACCAATTTTTGAAATGCCTATCGGAAACTACATGTGAAATGCCTATCAGCACCTATTTTTGAAATGCCTATCGGCAAACATATCTAACATGCCTATCGGCACCTATATTTGAAATACCTGTCGGCTTCTATATCTGAAATGCCTATCGGCAACTTTTTTTAAAATGCTAATCGGCAACTATATCTGAAATGCCTATCGGCACCTATATCTGAAATGCCTATCGGCATCTATTTTTGAAATGCCTATCGGAAACTACATCTGAAATGCCTATCAGCACCTATATTTGAAATGCCTATCGGCAACCATATCTGGAATGCCTATTGGCACCTATATTTGAAATGCCTATCGGCTTCAATATCGGAAATGCCTATCGGCACCTATTTTTAAAATGCCAATCGGCAAATATATCTGAAGTGCCTATCGGCACCTATATCTGAAATGCCTATCGGCACCTATTTTTGAAATGCGTATCGGAAACTACATCTAAAATGCCTATCAGCACCTATATTTGAAATGCCTATCGGCAACTATATCTGAAATGCCTATCGACAACTATATTTGAAATACCTGTCGGCTTCTATATCTGATATGCCTATCGACACCTATTTTTAAAATGCCAATTGGCAACTATATCTGAAATGCCTATCGGCACCTATATCTGAAACGCCTATCGGCACCTATTTTTGAAATGCCTATCGGAAACTACATCTGAAATGCCTATCAGCACCTATATTTGAAATGCCTATCGGCAACCATATCTGAAATGCCTATCGATACCTATATTTGAAATACCTGTCGGCTTCTATATCTGAAATGCCTTTCTGCATTTATATCTGAAATGCCTATCGACACCTATATTTGAAATGCCTATCGGCACCTATATTTTAAATGCCTATCGGCAACTATATCTGATATGCCTATCGGCACCTATGTCTGAAATGCCTATCGGCACCTATTTTTGAAATGCCTATCGGAAACTACATCTGAAATGCCTATCGGCACCTATTTTTAAAATGCTAATCGGCAACTTAATCTAAAATGCCTATCGGCACCTATATCTGAAATGCCTATCGGCACCTATTTTTGAAATGCCTATCGGAAACTACATCTGAAATGCCTATCAGCACCTATTTTTGAAATGCCTATCGGCAACCATATCTGAAATGCCTATCGACACCTATATTTGAAAAACCTATCGGTTTCTATATCTGAAATGCCTATCGGCACCTATTTTTAAAATGCCAATCGGCAACTATATCTGAAATGCCTATCGGCACCTATATCTGAAATCCCTATCGGCACCTATTTTTGAAGTGCCTATCGTAAACTACATCTGAAATGCCTATCAGCACCTATATTTGAAATGCCTATCGGCAACCATATCTGAAATGCCTATCGACACCTATATTTGAAATACCTATCGGCTTCTATATCTGAAATGCCTATCGGCACCTATTTTTAAAATGCCAATCGGCTACTATATCTGAAATGCCTATCGGAACCTATATCTGAAATGCCTATCAGCAAAAATTTTTGAAATGCCTATCAGAAACTACATCCGAAATGCCTATCAGCACCTATATTTGAAATGCCTATCGGCAACCATATCTGGAATGCCTATCGGCACCTATATTTGAAATGCCTATCGGAAACTACATCTGAAATGCCTATCGGCACCTATTTTTAAAATGCTAATCGGCCACTATATCTAAAATGCCTATCGGCACCTATATCTGAAATGCCTATCGGCACCTATTTTTTAAATGCCTATTGTAAACTACATCTAAAATGCCTCTCAGCACCTATATTTGAAATGCCTATCGGCAACCATATCTGAAATGCCTATCGACACCTATATTTGAAATACCTATCGGCTTCTATATCTGAAATGCCTATCGGCACCTATTTTTATATTGCCAATCGGCCTCTATATCTAAAATGCCTATCGGCACCTATATCTGAAATGCCTATCGGCACCTATTTTTGAAATGCCTATCGTAAACTACATCTGAAATGCCTATCAGCACCTATATTTGAAATGCCTATCGGCAACCATATCTGGAATGCCTATCGGCACCTATATTTGAAATGCCTATCGGAACCTACATCTGAAATGCCTATCGGCAGCTATTTTTAAAATGCCAATCGGCCACTATATCTAAAATGCCTATCGGCACCTATATCTGAAATGCCTATCGGCACCTATTTTTGAAATGCCTATCGTAAACTACATCTGAAATGCCTATCAGCACCCTATATTTGAAATGCCTATCGGCACCTATATCTGAAATGCCTATCGGCACCAATTTTTGAAATGCCTATCGGAAACTACATTTGAAATTCCTATCAGCACCTATATTTGAAATGCCTATCGGCAACCATATCTGGAATGGCTATCGGCACCTATATTTGAAATGCCTATCGGCTTCTCTATCTGAAATGCTCATCAGCACCTATTTTTAAAATGCTAATTGGTAACTATATCTGAAATGCCTATCGGCACCTATATCTAAAATGCTTATCGGCACCTATTTTTGAAATGCCTATCGGAAACTACATCTGAAATGCCTATCAGCATCTATATTTGAAATGCCTATCGGCAACCATATCTGAAATGCCTATCGACACCTATATTTGAAATACCTATCGGCTTCTATATCTGAAATATCTATCGGCACCTATTTTTAAAGTGCCAATCGGCAACTATATCTGAAATGCCTATCGGCACCTATATCTGAAATGCCTATAGGCACCAATTTTTGAAATGCCTTTTGGAAACTACATCTGAAATGCCTATCAGCACCTATATTTGAAATGCCTATCGGCAACCATATCCGGAATGCCTATCGGCACCTATTTTTGAAATGCCTATCGGCTTCTATATCTGAAATGCCTATCGGCACCTATTTTTAAAATGCCAATCGGCAACTATATCTGAAATGCCTACCGGCACCTATATCTGAAATGCTTATCGGCACCTATTTTTGAAATGCCTATCGGAAACTACATTTGAAATGCCTATCAGCACCTATATTTGAAATGCCTATCGGCAACCATATCTGAAATGCCTATCGACACCTATATTTGAAATACCTATCGGCTTCTATATCTGAAATGCCTATTGGCACCTATTTTTAAAGTGCCAATCGGCATCTATATCTGAAATGTCTATCGGCACCTATATCTGAAATGCCTATCGGCACCAATTTCTTTAATGCCTATCGGAAACTACATCTGAAATGCCTATCAGCACCTATATTTGAAATGCCTATCGGCAATCCTATCTGGAATGCCTATCGGCACCTAATTTTGAAATGCCTATCGGCTTCTATATTTGAAATGCCTATCAGCACCTATTTTTAAAATGCCAATCGGCAACTATATCTGAAATGCCTATCGGCACCTATATCTGAAATGCCTATCGGCACCTATATTTGAAATGCCTATCGGCAACCATATCTGAAATGCCTATCGACACCTATATTTGAAATACCTGTCGGCTTCTATATCTGAAATGCCTTTCTGCATTTATATCTGAAATGCCTATCGACACCTATATTTGAAATGCCCATCGGCAAACATATCTGGAATGCCTATCGGCACCTATATTTGAAATACCTGTCGGCTTCTATATCTGAAATGCCTTTCTGCATTTATATCTGAACTGCCTATCGACACCTATATTTGAAATGCCTATCGGCAACCATATCTGGAATGCCTATCGGCACCTATATTTGAAATGCCTATCGGCTTCTATATCTGAAATGCCTATCGGCACCTATTTTTAAAATTCCAGTCGGCAACTATATCTGAAATGCCTATCGGCACCTATATCTGAAATGCCTATCGGCACTTATTTTTGAAATGCCTATCGGAAACTACATCTGAAATGCCTATCAGCACCTATATTTGAAATGCCTATCGGCAACCATATCTGGAATGCCTATCGACACCTATGTTTGAAATACCTGTCGGCTTCTATATCTGAAATGCCTTTCGGCACCTATTTTTAAAATGCCAATCGGCAACTATATTTGAAATGCCTTTCGGCACCTATATCTGAAATGCCTATCGGTACCTATTTTTAAAATGCCAATCGGCAACTATATCTGAAATGCCTACCAGCACCTATATTTGAAATGCCTATGGGCAACCATATCTGGAATACCTATTGGCACCTATATTTGAAATGCCTATGGGCTTCTATATCTGAAATGCCTATCGGCACCTATTTTTTAAATGCCTATCGGAAACTACATCTGAAATGCCTATCAGCACCTATATTTGAAATGCCTATCGGCAACCATATCTCGAATGCCTATCGGCACCTATATTTAAAATGCCTATCGGCTTCTATATCTGAAATGCCTATCGGCACCTATTTTTAAAATGCCAATCGGCAACTATATCTGAAGTGCCTATCGGCACCTATATCTGAAATGCCCATCGGCACCTATTTTTAAAATGCCTATCGGAAACTACATCTGAGATGCCCATAAGCACCTATATTAAAAATGCCTATCGGCAACCACATCAGAAATGCCTATCGGCACCTATAACTGAAATGCTTTTCGGCATTTATATCTGAAATGCCTATAGACACCTATATTTGAAATGCCTATCGGCACCTATATTTTAAATGCCTATCGGCAACTATATCTGATATGCCTATCGGCACCTATATCTGAAATGCCTATCGGCCCCTATTTTTGAAATGCCTATCGGAAACTACATCTGAAATGCCTATCGGCACCTATTTTTAAAATGCCTATCGGCAACTATATCTGATATGCCTATCGGCACCTATATCTGAAATGCCTATCGGCCCCTATTTTTGAAATGCCTATCGGAAACTACATCTGAAATGCCTATCGGCACCTATTTTTAAAATGCCAATCGGCAACTATATCTGAAATGCCTATCAGCAAACATATCTGAAATGCTTATCGACACCTATATTTGAAATACCTATCGGCTTTTATATCTGAAATGCCTATCGGCACCTATTTTTAAAATGCCAATCGGCAACTATATCTGAAATGCCTATTGGCACCTATATCTGAAATGCCTATCAGCGCCAATTTTTGAAATGCCTATCGGAAACTACATCTGAAATGCCTATCAGCACCTATATTTGAAATGCCTATCGGCAATCAAATCAGAAATACCTATCGGCACGTATATCTGAAATGCCTTTCTGCATGTGTATCTGAAATGCCTATCGGCACCTATATTTGAATTGCCTATCGACACCTATATTTTAAATGCCTATCGACAACTATATCTGATATGCCTATCGGTACCTATATCTGAAATGCCTATCGGCACCTATTTTTTAAATGCCTATCGGAAACTACATCTGAAATGCCTATCAGCACCTATTTTTGAAATGCCTATCGGCAACCATATCTGGAATGCCTATCGGCACCTATATTTGAAATGCCTATCGGCTTTTATATCTGAAATGCCTATCGGCACTTATTTTTAAAATGCCAATCGGCAACTATATCTGAAGTGCCTATCGGCACCTATATCTAAAATGCCTATCGGCACCTATTTTTGAAATGCCTATCGGAAACTACATCTGAAATGCCTATCAGCACCTATATTTGAAATGCCTATCGGCAACCATATCTGGAATGCCTATCGGCACCTATATTTGAAATGCCTATCGGCTTTTATATCTGAAATGCCTATCGGCACCTATTTTTAAAATGCCAATCGGCAAATATATCTGAAGTGCCTATCGGCACCTATATCTGAAATGCCTATCGGCACCTATTTTTGAAATGCCTATCGGAAACTACATCTGAAATGCCTATCGGCACCTATATCTGAAATGCCTATCGGCACCTATTTTTAAAATGCCAATCGGCAACTATATCTGAAATGCCTATCGGCACCTATTTTTGAAATGCCTATCGGAAACTACATCTTAAATGCCTATCAACACCTATATCTGAAATGCCTATCGGCACCTATATTTGAAATGTCTATCGGCTTCTATATCTGAAATGCCTATCGGCACCTATTTTTAAAATGCCAATCGGCAACTATAGCTGAAATGCCTAATGGCACCTATATCTGAAATGCCTATCGGCACCTATTTTTAAAATGGCTATCTGAAACTACATCTGAAATGCCTATCAGCACCTATATTTGAAATGCCTATCGGCAACCATATCTGAAATGCCTATCGACACCTATATTTCAAATACCTATCGGCTTCTATATCTGAAATGCCTATCGGCACCTATTTTTAAGATGCCAATCGGCAACTATATCTGAAAAGCCTATCGGCACCTATATCTGAAATGCCTATCGGCAACCATATCTGGAATGCCTATCGGCACCTATATTTAAAATGCCTATCGGCTTCTATATCAGAAATGCCTATTGGCACCTATTTTTAAAATGCCAATAGGCAACTATATCTGAAATGCCTATCGGCACCTATATCTGAAATGCCTATCGGCACCAATTTTTGAAATGCCTATCGGAAACTACATCTGAAATGCCTATCAGCACCTATATTTGAAATGCCTATCGGCAACCATATCTGGAATGCCTATCGGCACCTATATTTGAAATGCCTATCGGCTTCTATATCTGAAATGCCTATCGGCACCTATTTTTAAAATGCCAATCGGCAACTATATCTGAAATGCCCATCGGCACCTATATCTGAAATGCCTATCGGCACCTATTCTTGAAATGCCTATCGAAACAACATCTGAAATGCCTATCAGCACCTATATTTGAAATGCCTATCGGCAACCATATCTGGAATGCCTATCGGCACCTATATTTGAAATGCCTATCGGCTTTTATATCTGAAATGCCTATCGGCACCTATTTTTAAAATGCCAATCGGCAACTATATCTAAAATGCCTATCGGCACCTATATCTGAAATGCCTATCGGCACCTATGTTTGAAATGCCTATCGGAAAATACATCTGAAATGCCTATCAGCACCTATATTTGAAATGCCTATCCTCAACCATATCTAAAATGCCTATCGGCACCTATATCTGAAATGCCTATCGGCAACCATATCTGGAGTGCCTATCGGCACCTATATTTGAAATGCCTATCGGTTTCTATATCTGAAATGCCTATCGGCACCTATTTTTAAAATGCCAATCGGCAACTATATCTGAAATGCCTATCGGCACCTATATCTGAAATGCCTATCGGCACCTATTTTTGAAATGTCTATCGGAAACTACATCTGAAATGCCTATCAGCACCTATATTTGAAATGCCTACGGCAACCATATCTGGAATACCTATTGGCACCTATATTTGAAATGCCTATCGGCTTCTATATCTGAAATGCCTATCGGCATCTATTTTTAAAATGCCAATCGGCAACTATATCTGAAATGCCTATCGGCACCTACATCTGAAATGCCTATCGGCACCTATATTTGAAATGCCTATCGGAAACTACATCTGAAATGCCTATCAGCAACTATATTTGAAATGCCTATCGGCAACCATATCTGGAATGCCTCTCGGCACCTATATTTGAAATGCCTATCGGCTTCTATATCCGAAATGCCTATCGGCACCTATTTTAAAAATGCCAATCGGCAACTATATCTGAAAAGCCTATCGGCACCTATATCTGAAATGCCTATCGGCACCTATATCTGAAATGCCTATTGGCACCTATTTTTGAAATGCCTATCGGAAACTACATCTGAAATGCCTATCAGCACCTATATTTGAAATGCCTATCGGCAACCATATCTGGAATGCGTATCGGCACCTATATATGAAATGCCTATCGGCTTCTATATCTAAAATGCCTATCGGCACCTATTTTTAAATTGCCAATCGGCTACTATATCTGAAATGCCTTCCGGCACCTATATCTGAAATGCCTATCTGCACCTATTTTTGAAATGCCTATCGGAAACTACATCTGAAATGCCTATCGGAAACTACATCTGAAATGCCTATCAGCACCTATATTTATAATGCCTATCGGCTTCTATTTATGAAATGCCTATCAGCACCTATTTTTAAAATGCCAATCGGCAACTATATCTGAAATGCCTATCGGCACCTATATCTGAAATGCCTATCGGCACCAATTTTTGAAATGCCTATCGGAAACTACATCTGAAATGCCTATCAGCACCTATATTTGAAATGCCTATCGGCAACCATATCTGGAATGCCTATCGGCACCTATATTTGAAATGCCTATCGGCTTCTAAATCTAAAATGCCTATCGGCACCTATTTTTAAAATGCCAATCGGCAACTATATCTGAAATGCCTATCGGCACCTATATCTGAAATGCCTATCGGCACCTATTCTTGATATGCCTATCGAAACAACATCTAAAATGCCTATCATCACCTATATTTGAAATGCCTATCGGCAACCATATCTAGAATGCCTATCGACACCTATATTTGAAATGCCTATCGGCTTCTATATCTGAAATGCCTATCGGCACCTATATCTGAAATGCCTATCGGCAACTATTTTTGAAATGCCTATCGGAAACTACATCTGAAATGCCTATCAACACCTATATTTGAAATGCCTATCCTCAACCATATCTGGAATGCCTATCGGCACCTATATTTGAAATGCCTATCGGCTTCTATATCTGAAATGCCTATCGGCACCTATTTTTAAAATGCCAATCGGCAACTATATCTGAAATGCCTATCGGCACCTATATCTGAAATGCCTATCGGCACCTATTTTTAAATGCCTATCGAAAACTACATCTGAAATGCCTATCAGCATCTATATTTGAAATGCCTATCGGCAACCATATCTGAAATGCCTATCGGCACCAATTTTTGAAATGCCTATCGGAAACTACATCTGAAATGCCTATCAGCACCTATATTTGAAATGCCTATCGGCAACCATATCTGGAATGCCTATCGGCACCTATATTATTTTGAAATGCCTATCGGCTTCTATATCTGAAATGCCTATCGGCACCTATTTTTAAAATGCCAATCGGCAACTATATCTGAAATGCCTATCGGCACCTATATCTGAAATGCCTATCGGCACCTATTCTTGAAATGCCTATCGAAACAACATCTGAAATGCCTATCAGCACCTATATTTGAAATGCCTATCGGCAACCATATCTAGAATGCCTATCGGCACCTATATTTGAAATGCCTATCGGCTTCTATATCGGAAATGCCTATCGGCACCTATTTTTAAAATGCCAATCGGCAACTATATCTGCAATGCCTATCGGCACCTATATCTGAAATGCCTATCGGCACCTATTTTTGAAATGCCTATCGGAAACTACATCTGAAATGGCTATCAACACCTATATTTGAAATGCCTATTCTCAACCATATCTGGAACGCCTATCGGCACCTATATTTGAAATGCCTATCGGCTTCTATATCTGAAATGCCTATCGGCACCTATTTTTAAAATGCCAATCGTCAACTATATCTGAAATGCCTATCGGCACCTATATCTGAAATGCCTATCGGCACCTATTTTTAAATGCCTATCGGAAACTACATCTGAAATACCTATCAGCATCTATATTTGAAATGCCTATCGGCAACCGTATCTGAAATGCCTATCGGCACCTATATTTGAAATGCCTTTTGGCTTCTATATCTGAAATGCCTATCGGCACCTATTTTTAAAATGCCAATCGGCAACTATATCTGAAATGCCTATCGGCACCTATATCTGAAATACCTATCGGCACATATTTTTTAAATGCCTATCGGAAACTACATCTGAAATGCCTATCAGCACTTATATTTGAAATGCCTATCGGCAACCATATCTGGAATGCCTATCGGCACCTATATTTGAAATGCCTATAGGTTTCTATATCTGAAATGCCTATCGGCACCTATTCTTAAAATGCCAATCGGCCACTATATCTGAAATGCCTATCGGCACCTATATCTGAAATGCCTATCGGCACCTATATCTGTAATGCCTATCAGCACCTATATTTGAAATGCCTATCGGCAACCATATCTGGAATGCCATCCGGCACCTATATTTGAAATGCCTATCGGCTTCTATATCTGAAATGCCTATCGGCACCTATTTTTAAAATGCCAATCGGCAACTATATCTAAAATGCCTATCGGCACCTATATCTGAAATGCCTATCGGCACCTATTTTTGAAATGACTATCGGAAACTACATCTGAAACGCCTATCAGCACCTATATTTGAAATGCCTATCCTCAACCATATCTGGAATGCCTATCGGCACCTATATTTGAAATGCCTAACGGCTTCTATATCTGAAATGCCTATCGGCACCTATATCTGAAATGCCTATCGGCACCTATTTTTAAATGCCTATCGGAAGCTACATCTGAAATGCCTATCAGCATCTATATTTGAAATGCCTATCGGCAACTATATCTGAAATCCCTATCGGCACCTATATTTGAAATGCCTATCGGCTTCTATATCTGAAATGCCTATCGGCACCTATTTTTAAAATGCCAATCGGCAACTATATCTGAAATGCCTATCGGCACCTATATCTGAAATGCCTATCGGCACCTATATCTGAAATGCCTATCGGCACCTATTTTTTAAATGCCTATCGGAAACTACATCTGAAATGCCTATCGGCACCTATTTTTAAAATGCCAATCGGCAACTATATCTATAATGCCTATCGGCACCTATATCTGAAATGCCTATCAGCACCTATTTTTAAAATGCCAGTCGGCAACTATAGCTGAAATGCCTAATGGCACCTATATCTAAAATGCCTATCGGCACCTATTTTTGAAATGCCTATCGGAAACTACATCTGAAATGCCTATCAGCACCTATATTTGAAATGCCTATCGGCTTCTATATCTGAAATGCCTATCGGCACCTATTTTTAAAATGCAAATCCCCAACTATAGCTGAAATGCCTAATGGCACCTATATCTGAAATGCCTATCGGCACCTATATCTGAAATGCCTATCGGCACCTATTTTTGAAATGCCTATCGGAAACTACATCTGAAATGCCTATCAACACCTATATTTTAAATGCCTATCCTCAACCATATCTGGAATGCCTATCGGCACCTATATTTGAAATGCCTATCGGCTTCTATATCTGAAATGCCTATCGGCACCTATTTTTAAAATGACAATCGGCAACTATATCTGAAATGCCTATCGGCACCTATATCTGAAATGCCTATCGGCACCTATTTTTAAATGCCTATCAGAAACTACATCTGAAATGCCTATCAGCATCTATATCTGAAATGCCTATCGGCAACCATATCTGAAATGCCTATCGGCACCTATATTTGAAATGCCTATCGGCTTCTATATCTGAAATGCCTATCGGCACCTATTTTTAAAATGCCAATCGGCAACTATCGCTGAAATGCCTAATGGCACCTATATCTGAAATGCTTATCGGCACCTATTTTTGAAATGCCTATCTGAAACTACATCTGAAATGCCTATCAGCACCTATATTTGAAATGCCTATCGGCAACCATATCTGAAATGCCTATCGACACCTATATTTGAAATACCTATCGGCTTCTATATCTGAAATGCCTAACGGCACCTATTTTTAAGATGCCAATCGGCAACTATATCTGAAAAGCCTATCGGCACCTATATCTGAAATGTCTATCGGCAAAAATTTTTGAGATGCCTATCGGAAACTACATCTGAAATGCCTATCAACACCTATATTTGAAATGCCTATCGCCAACCATATCTGGAATGCCTATCGGCACCTATTTTTAAAATGCCAATCGGCAACTATATCTGAAATGCCTATCGGCACCTATATCTGAAATGCCTATCGGCACCAATTTTTGAAATGCCTATCGGAAACTACATCTGAAATGCCTATCAGCACCTATATTTGAAATGCCTATCGGCTTCTATATCTGAAATGCCTATCGGCACCTATTTTTAAAATGCCAATCGGCAACTATATCTGAAATGCATATCGGCACCTATATCTGAAATGCCTATCGGCACCTATTCTTGAAATGCCTATCGAAACAACATCTGAAATGCCTATCAGCACCTATATTTGAAATGCCTATCGGCAACCATATCTGGAATGCCTATCAGCACCTATATTTGAAATGCCTATCAGCAACCATATCTGGAATGCCTATCGGCACCTATATTTGAAATGCCTATCGGCTTCTATATCTGAAATGCCTATCGGCACCTATTTTTAAAATGCCAATCGGCAACTATATCTGAAATGCCTATCGGCACCTATATCTGAAATGCCTATCGGCACCTATTTTTAAATGCCTATCGGAAACTACATCTGAAATGCCTATCAGCATCTATATTTGAAATGCCTATCGGCAACCATATCTGAAATGCCTATCGGCACCTATATTTGAAATGCCTATCGGCTTCTATATCTGAAATGCCTATCGGCACCTATTTTTAAAATGCCAATCGGCAACTATCGCTGAAATGCCTAATGGCACCTATATCTGAAATGCTTATCGGCACCTATTTTTGAAATGCCTATCTGAAACTACATCTGAAATGCCTATCAGCACCTATATTTGAAATGCCTATCGGCAACCATATCTGAAATGCCTATCGACACCTATATTTGAAATACCTATCGGCTTCTATATCTGAAATGCCTATCGGCACCTATTTTTAAGATGCCAATCGGCAACTATATCTGAAAAGCCTATCGGCACCTATATATGAAATGTCTATCGGCAAAAATTTTTGAGATGCCTATCGGAAACTACATCTGAAATGCCTATCAACACCTATATTTGAAATGCCTATCGGCAACCATATCTGGAATGCCTATCGGCACCTATATTTGAAATGCCTATCGACTTCTATATCTGAAATGCCTATCGGCACCTATATCTGAAATGCCTATCGGCACCAATTTTTGAAATGCCTATCGGAAACTACATCTGAAATGCCTATCAGCACCTATATTTGAAATGCCTATCGGCAACCATATCTGGAATGCCTATCGGCACCTATATTTGAAATGCCTATCGGCTTCTATATCTGAAATGCCTATCGGCACCTATTTTTAAAATGCCAATCGGCAACTATATCTGAAATGCCTATCGGCACCTATATCTGAAATGCCTATCGGCACCTATTCTTGAAATGCCTATCGAAACAACATCTGAAATGCCTATCAGCACCTATATTTGAAATGCCTATCGGCAACCATATCTGGAATGCCTATCAGCACCTATATTTGAAATGCCTATCGGCAACCATATCTGGAATGCCTATCGGCACCTATATTTGAAATGCCTATCGGCTTCTATATCTGAAATGCCTATCGGCACCTATTTTTAAAATGCCAATCGGCAACTATATCTAAAATGCCTATCGGCACCTATATCTGAAATGCCTATCGGCACCTATTCTTGAAATGCCTATCGAAACAACATCTGAAAAATGCCTATCAGCACCTATATTTGAAATGCCTATCGGCTTCTATATCTGAAATGCCTATCGGCACCTATTTTTAAAATGCAAATCGCCAACTATAGCTGAAATGCCTAATGGCACCTATATCTGAAATGCCTATCGGCACCTATTTTTAAAATGCCAATCGGCAACTATATCTGCAATGCCTATCGGCACCTATATCTGAAATGCCTATCGGCACCTATTTTTGAAATGCCTATCGGAAACTACATCTGAAATGCCTATCAACACCTATATTTGAAATGCCTATCCTCAACCATATCTGGAATGCCTATCGGCACCTATATTTGAAATGCCTATCGGCTTCTATATCTGAAATGCCTATCGGCACCTATTTTTAAAATGCCAATCGGCAACTATATCTGAAATGCCTATCGGCACCTATATCTGAAATGCCTATCGGCACCTATTTTTAAATGCCTATCGGAAACTACATCTGAAATGCCTATCAGCATCTATATTTGAAATGCCTATCGGCAACCATATCTGAAATGCCTATCGACACCTATATTTGAAATACCTATCGGCTTCTATATCTGAAATGCCTATCGGCACCTATTTTTAAGATGCAAATCGGCAACTATATCTGAAAAGCCTATCGTCACCTATATCTGAAATGTCTATCGGCAAAAATTTTTGAGATGCCTATCGGAAACTACATCTGAAATGCCTATCAACACCTATATTTGAAATGCCTATCGGCAACCATATCTGGAATGCCTATCGGCACCTATATTTAAAATGCCTATCGGCTTCTATATCTGAAATGCCTATCGGCACCTATTTTTAAAATGCCAATCGGAAACTACATCTGAAATGCCTATCAGCACCTATATTTGAAATGCCTATCGGCAACCATATCTGGAATGCCTATCGGCACCTATATTTGAAATGCCTATCGGCTTCTATATCTGAAATGCCTATCGGCACCTATTTTTAAAATGCCAATCGGCAACTATATCTGAATTGCCTATCGGCACCTATATCTGAAATGCCTATCGGCACCAATTTTTGAAATGCCTATCGGAAACTACATCTGAAATGCCTATCAGCACCTATATTTGAAATGCCTATCGGCAACCATATCTGGAATGCCTATCGGCACCTATATTTGAAATGCCTATCGGCTTCTATATCTGAAATGCCTATCGGCACCTATTTTTAAAATGCCAATCGGCAACTATATCTGAAATGCCTATCGGCACCTATATCTGAAATGCCTATCGGCACCTATTCTTGAAATGCCTATCGAAACAACATCTGAAATGCCTATCAGCACCTATATTTGAAATGCCTATCGGCAACCATATCTGGAATGCCTATCGGCACCTATATTTGAAATGCCTATCGACTTCTATATCTGAAATGCCTATCGGCACCTATTTTTAAAATGCCAATCGGCAACTATATCTAAAATGCCTATCGGCACCTATATCTGAAATGCCTATCGGCGCCTATTTTTGAAATGCCTATCGGAAACTACATCTGAAATGCCTATCCGCACCTATATTTGAAATGCCTATCCTCAACCATATCTGGAATGCCTATCGGCACCTATATTTGAAATGCCTATCGGCTTCTATATCTGAAATGCCTATCGGCACCTATTTTTAAAATGCTAATCGGCAACTATATCTGAAATGCCTATCGGCACCTATATCTGAAATGCCTATCGGCACCTATTTTTGAAATGCCTATCGGAAAGTACATCTGAAATGCGTATCAGCATCTATATTTGAAATGCCTATCGGCAACCATATCTGAAATGCCTATCGGCACCTATATTTGAAATGCCTATCGGCTTCTATATCTGAAATGCCTATCGGCACCTATTTTTAAAATGCCAATCGGCAACTATATCTGAATTGCCTATCGGCACTTATATCTGAAATGCCTATCGGCACCAATTTTTGAAATGCCTATCGGAAACTACATCTGAAATGCCTATCAGCACCTATTTTTGAAATGCCTATCGGCAACCATATCTGGAATGCCTATCGGCACCTATATTTGAAATGCCTATCGGCTTCTATATCTGAAATGCCTATCGGCACCTATTTTTAAAATGCCAATCGGCAACTATATCTGAAATGCCTATCGGCAATTATATCTGAAATGCCTATCGGCACCTATTTTTGAAATGTCTATCGGAAACTTCATCTGAAATGCCTATCAGCACCTATATTTGAAATGCCTATCGGCAACAATATCTGAAATTCCTATCGACACCTATATTTTAAATACCTCTCGGCTTCTATATCTGAAATGCCTCTCGGCACCTATTTTTAAAATGCCAATCGGCAACTATATCTGAAATGCCTATCGGCACCTATATCTGAAATGCCTATCGCCACCAATTTTTGAAATGCCTATCGGTAACTACATCTGAAATGCCTAACAGCACCTATATTTGAAATGCCTACCGCAACCATATTATCTGGAATACCTATTGGCACCTATATTTGAAATGCCTATCGGCTTCTATATCTGAAATGCCTATCGGCATCTATTTTTAAAATGCCAATCGGCAACTATATCTGAAATGCCTATCGGCACCTACATCTGAAATGCCTATCGGCACCTATTTTTGAAATGCCTATCGGAAACTACATCTGAAAGCCTATCAGCACCTATATTTAAAATGCCTATCGGCAACCATAACTGGAATGCCTATCGGCACCTATATTTGAAATGCCTATCGGCTTCTATATCTGAAATGCCTATCGGCACCTATTTTAAAAATGCCAATCGGCAACTATATCTGAAAAGCCTATCGGCACCTATATCTGAAATGCCTATCGGCACCTATTTTTGAAATGCCTATCGGAAACTGCATCTCAAATGCCTATCAGCACCTATATTTGAAATGCCTATCGGCAACCACATCAGAAATGCCTATCGGCACCTATATCTGAAATGCCTTTCGGCAATTATATCTGAAATGCCTATCGACACCTATATTTAAAATTCCTATCGGCACCTATATTTTAAATGCTTATCGGCAACTATATCTGATATGCCTATCGGCACTTATATCTGAAATGCCTATCGGCACCTATTTTTAAAATGCCTATCGGAAACTACATCTGAAATGCCTATCGGCACCTATATCTGAAATGCCTATCGGCACCTATTTTTAAAATGCCAATCGGCAACTATATCTGAAATGCCTATCGGCACCTATATCTGAAATGCCTATCGGCACCTACTTTTGAAATGCCTATCGGAAACTACATCTGAAATGCCTATCAGCACCTATATTTGAAATGCCTATCGGCAACCATATCTGGAATGCCTATCGGCACCTATATATGAAATGCCTATCGGCTTCTATATCTGAAATGCCTATAGCCACCTATTTTTAAAATGCCAATCGGCTACTATATCTAAAATGCCTATCGGCACCTATATCTGAAATGCCTATCGGCACCTATTTTTGAAATGCCTATCGGAAACTACATCTGAAATGCCTATCAGCACCTATATCTGAAATACCTATTGGCACCTATTTTTGAAATGCCTATCGGAAACTACATCTGAAATGCCTATCAGCAATTTTATTTGAAATGCCTATCGGAAACTAAATCTGAAATGCCTATCAGCACCTATATTTGTAATGCCTATCGGCTTCTATTTATGAAATGCCTATCGTCACCTATTTTTAAAATGCCAATCGGCAACTATATCTGAAATGCCTATCGGCACCTATATCTGAAATGCCTATCGGCACCAATTTTTGAAATGCCTATCGGAAACTACATCTGAAATGCCTATCAGCACCTATATTTAAAATGCCTATCGGCAACCATATCTGGAATGCTTATCGGCACCTATATTTGAAATGCCTATCGGCTTCTATATCTGAAATGCCTATCGGCACCTATTTTTAAAATGCCAATCGGCAACTATATCTGAAATGCCTATCGGCACCTATATCTGAAATGCCTATCGGCACCTATTCTTGATATGCCTATCGAAACAACATCTGAAATGCCTATCATCACCTATATTTGAAATTCCAATCGGCAACCATATCTAGAATGCCTATCGGCACCTATATTTGAAATGCCTATCGGCTTCTATATCTGAAATGCCTATCGGCACCTTTTTTTTAAAATGCCAATCGGCAACTATATCTGAAATGCCTATCGGCACCTATATCTGAAATGCCTATCGGCACCTATTTTTGAAATGCCTATCGGAAACTACATCTGAAATGCCTATCAACACCTATATTTGAAATGCCTATCCTCAACCATATCTGGAATGCCTATCGGCACCTATATTTGAAATGCCTATCGGCTTCTATATCTGAAATGCCTATCGGCAACTATTTTTAAAATGCCAATCGGCAACTATATCTGAAATGCCTATCGGCACCTATATCTGAAATGCCTATCGGCACCTATTTTTTAAATGCCTATCGGAAACTACATCTGAAATGCCTATCGGCACCTATTTTTAGAATGCCAATCGGCAACTATATCTATAATGCCTATCGGCTCCTATATCTGAAAAGCCTATCGGCACCTATTTTTGAAATGCCTATCGGAAACTACATCTGAAATGCCTATCAGCACCTATATTTAAAAATGCCTATCGGCAACCATATCTGAAATGCCTATCGACACCTATATTTGAAATACCTATCGGCTCCTATATCTGAAATGCCTATCGGCACCTATTTTTTAAATGCCTATCGGAAACTACATCTGAAATGCCTATCGGCACCTATTTTTAAAATGCCAATCGGCAACTATATCTAAAATGCCTATCGGCACCTATATCTGAAATGCCTATCGGCACCTATTTTTGAAATGCCTATCGGAAACTACATCTGAAATGCCTATCAGCACCTATATTTAAAAATGCCTATCGGCAACCATATCTGAAATTCCTATCGACACCTATATTTGAAATACCTATCGGCTCCTATATCTGAAATGCCTATCGGCACCTATTTTTAAAATGCCAATCGGCAACTATAGCTGAAATGCCTATCGGCACCTATATCTGAAATGCCTATCGGCACCTATTCTTGAAATGCCTATCGAAACAACATCTGAAATGCCTATCAGCACCTATATTTGAAATGCCTATCGGCAACCATATCTGGAATGCCTATCGACACCTATATTTGAAATACCTATCGGCTTCTATATCTGAAATGCCTATCGGCACCTATTTTTAAAATGCCAATCGGCAACTATATCTGAAATGCCTATTGGCACCTATTTTTAAAATGCCAATCGGCAACTATATCTGAAATGCCTATCGGCACCTATATCTGAAATGCCTATTGGCACCAATTTTTGAAATGCCTATCGGAAATTACATCTGAAATGCCTATCAGCACCTATATTTGAAATGCCTATCGGCAACCATATCTGGAATACCTATCGGCACCTATATTTGAAATGCCTATCGGCTTCTATATCTGAAATGCCTATCGGCACCTATTTTAAAAATGCCAATCGGCAACTATATCTGAAATGCCTATCGGCACCTATATCTGAAATGCCTATCGGCACCTATTCTTGAAATGCCTATCGAAACAACATCTGAAATGCCTATCAGCACCTATATTTGAAATGCCTATCGGCAACCATATCTGGAATGCCTATCGGCACCTATATTTGAAATGCCTATAGGCTTCTATATCTGAAATGCCTATCGGCACCTATTTTTAAAATGCCAATCGGCAACTATATCTAAAATGCCTAAAGGCACCTATATCTGAAATGCCTATCGGCACCTATTTTTGAAATGACTATCGGAAACTACATCTGAAATGCCTATCAGCACCTATATTTGAAATGCCTATCCTCAACCATATCTGGAATGCCTATCGGCACCTATATTTGAAATGCCTATCGGCTTCTATATCTGAAATGCCTATCGGCACCTATTTTTAAAATGCTAATCGGCAACTATATCTGAAATGCCTATCGGCACCTATAACTGAAATGCCTATCGGCACCAATTTTTGAAATGCCTATCGGAAACTACATCTGAAATGCCTATCAGCACCTATTTTTGAAATGCCTATCGGCAAACATATCTAGAATGCCTATCGGCACCTATATTTGAAATACCTGTCGGCTTCTATATCTGAAATGCCTATCGGCATTTTTTTTTAAAATGCCAATCGGCAACTATATCTTAAATGCCTATCGGCACCTATATCTGAAATGCCTATCGGCACCTATTTTTGAAATGCCTATCGGAAACTACATCTGAAATGCCTATCAGCACCTATATTTGAAATGCCTATCGGCAACCATATCTGGAATGCCTATTGGCACCTATATTTGAAATGCCTATCGGCTTCAATATCTTAAATGCCTATCGGCACCTATTTTTAAAATGCCAATCGGCAACTATATCTGAAGTGCCTATCGGCACCTATATCTGAAATGCCTAGCGGCACCTATTTTTGAAATGCCTATCGGAAACTACATCTGAAATGCCTATCAGCACCTATATTTGAAATGCCTATCGGCAACTATATCTGAAATGCCTATCGACAACTATATTTGAAATACCTGTCGGCTTCTATATCTAAAATGCCTATCGACACCTATTTTTAAAATGCCAATTGGCAACTATATCTGAAATGCCTATCGGCACCTATATCTGAAATGCCTATCGGCACCTATTTTTTAAAAATGCCTATCGGAAACTACATCTGAAATGCCTATCAGCACCTATATTTGAAATGCCTATCGGCAACCATATCTGAAATGCCTATCGATACCTATATTTGAAATGCCTATCGGCACCTATATTTTAAATGCCTATCGGCAACTATATCTGATATGCCTATCGGCACCTATATCTGAAATACCTATCGGCACCTATTTTTGAAATGCCTATCGGAAACTACATCTGAAATGCCTATCGGCACCTATTTTTAAAATGCCAATCGGCAACTATATCTAAAATGCCTATCGGCACCTATATCTGAAATGCCTATCGGCACCTATTTTTGAAATGCCTATCGGAAACTACATCTGAAATGCCTATCAGCACCTATATTTGAAATGCCTAACGGCAACCATATCTGAAATGCCTATCGACACCTATATTTGAAAAACCTATCGGCTTCTATATCTGAAATGCCTATCGGCACCTATTTTTAAAATGCCAATCGACAACTATATCTGAAATGCCTATCGGCACCTATATCTGAAATGCCTATCGGCACCTATTTTTGAAGTGCCTATCGTAAACTACATCTGAAATGCCTATCAGCACCTATATTTGAAATGCCTAACGGCAACCATATCTAAAATGCCTATCGAGACCTATATTTGAAAAACCTATCGGCTTCTATATCTGAAATGCCTATCGACACCTATATTTGACATACCTATCGGCTTCTATATCTGAAATGCCTATCGGCACCTATTTTTAAAATGCCAATCGGCAACTATATCTGAAATGCCTATCGGCACCTATATCTGAAATGCCTATCGGCACCTATTTTTGAAATGCCTATCTGAAACTACATCTGAAATGCCTATCAGCACCTATATTTGAAATGCCTATCGGCAACCATATCTGAAATGCCAATCGACACCTATATTTGAAATACCTGTCGGCTTCTATATCTGAAATGCCTTTCTGCATTTATATCTGAAATGCCTATCGACACCTATATTTGAAATGCCTATCGGCACCTATATTATAAATGCCTATCGGCAACTATATCTGATATGCCTATCGGCACCTATATCTGAAATGCCTATCGGCACCTATTTTTGAAATGCCTATCGGAAACTACATCTGAAATGCCTATCGGCACCTATTTTTAAAATGCCAATCGGCAACTATATCTAAAATGCCTATCGGAACCTATATCTGAAATGCCTATCGGCACCTATTTTTGAAATGCCTATCGGAAACTACATCTGAAATGCCTATCAGCACATATATTTGAAATGCCTATCGGCAACCATATCTGAAATGCCTATCGACACCTATATTTGAAAAACCTATCGGCTTCTATATCTGAAATGCCTATCGGCACCTATTTTTGAAGTGCCTATCGGAAACTACATCTGAAATGCCTATCAGCACCTATATTTGAAATGCCTATCGGCAACCATATCTGAAATGCCTATCGACACCTATATTTGAAATACCTATCGGCTTCTATATCTGAAATGCCTATCGGCACCTATTTTTAAAATGCCAATCGGCTACTATATCTGAAATGCCTATCGGCACCTATATCTGAAATGCCTATCGGCAAAAATTTTTGAAATGCCTATCGGAAACTACATCTGAAATGCCTATCAGCACCTATATTTGAAATGCCTATCGGCAACCATATCTGGAATGCCTATCGGCACCTATATTTGAAATTCCTATCGGAAACTACATCTGAAATGCCTATCGGCACCTATTTTTAAAATGCCAATCGGCCACTATATCTAAAATGCCTATCGGCACCTATATCTGAAATGCCTATCGGCACCTATTTTTTAAATGCCTATCGTAAACTACATCTGAAATGCCTATCAGCACCTATATTTGAAATGCCTATCGGCAACCATATCTGAAATGCCTATCGACACCTATATTTGAAATACCTATCGGCTTCTATATCTGAAATGCCTATCGGCACCTATTTTCAAAATGCCAATCGGCCACTATATCTAAAATGCCTATCGGCACCTATATCTGAAATGCCTATCGGCACCTATTTTTGAAATGCCTATCGTAAACTACATCTGAAATGCCTATCAGCACCTATATTTGAAATGCCTATCGGCAACCATATCTGGAATGCCTATCGGCACCTATTATTGAAATGCCTATCGGAAACTACATCTGAAATGCCTATCGGCACCTATTTTTAAAATGCCAATCGGCCACTATATCTAAAATGCCTAATGGCACCTATATCTGAAATGCCTATCGGCACCTATTTTTGAAATGCCTATCGTAAACTACATCTGAAATGCCTATCAGCACCCTATATTTGAAATGCCTATCGGCACCTATATCTGAAATGCCTATCGGCACCAATTTTTGAAATGCCTATCGGAAACTATATCTGAAATTCCTATCAGCACCTATATTTGAAATGCCTATCGGCAACCATATCTGGAATGCCTATCGGCACCTATATTTGAAATGCCTATCGGCTTCTATATCTGAAATGCCCATCAGCACCTATTTTTAAAATGCTAATTGGCAACTATATCTGAAATGCCTATCGGCACCTATATCTAAAATGCTTATCGGCACCTATTTTTGAAATGCCTATCGGAAACTACATCTGAAATGCCTATCAGCATCTATATTTGAAATGCCTATCGGCAACCATATCTGAAATGCCTATCGACACCTATATTTGAAATACCTATCGGCTTCTATATCTGAAATATCTATCGGCACCTATTTTTAAAGTCCCAATCGGCAACTATATCTGAAATGCCTATCGGCACCTATATCTGAAATGCCTATCGGCAACAATTTTTGAAATGCCTATCGGAAACTTCATCTGAAATGCCTATCAGCACCTATATTTGAAATGCCTATCGGCAACCATATCCGGAATGCCTATCGGCACCTATTTTTGAAATGCCTGTTGGCTTCTATATCTGAAATGCCTATCGGCACCTATTTTTAAAATGCCAATCGGCAAACACATCAGAAATGCCTATCGGCACCTATATCTGAAATGCCTTTCGGCATTTATATCTGAAATGCCTATCGGCACCTATATCTGAAATGCCTATCGGCACCTATTCTTGATATGCCTATCGAAACAACATCTGAAATGCCTATCATCACCTATATTTGAAATTCCAATCGGCAACCATATCTAGAATGCCTATCGGCACCTATATTTGAAATGCCTATCGGCTTCTATATCTGAAATGCCTATCGGCACCTATTTTTAAAATGCCAATCGGCAACTATATCTGAAATGCCTATCGGCACCTATATCTGAAATGCCTATCGGCACCTATTTTTGAAATGCCTATCGGAAACTACATCTGAAATGCCTATCAACACCTATATTTGAAATGCCTATCCTCAACCATATCTGGAATGCCTATCGGCACCTATATTTGAAATGCCTATCGGCTTCTATATCTGAAATGCCTATCGGCAACTATTTTTAAAATGCCAATCGGCAACTATATCTGAAATGCCTATCGGCACCTATATCTGAAATGCCTATCGGCACCTATTTTTTAAATGCCTATCGGAAACTACATCTGAAATGCCTATCGGCACCTATTTTTAGAATGCCAATCGGCAACTATATCTATAATGCCTATCGGCTCCTATATCTGAAATGCCTATCGGCACCTATTTTTGAAATGCCTATCGGAAACTACATCTGAAATGCCTATCAGCACCTATATTTAAAAATGCCTATCGGCAACCATATCTGAAATGCCTATCGACACCTATATTTGAAATACCTATCGGCTCCTATATCTGAAATGCCTATCGGCACCTATTTTTTAAATGCCTATCGGAAACTACATCTGAAATGCCTATCGGCACCTATTTTTAAAATGCCAATCGGCAACTATATCTATAATGCCTATCGGCACCTATATCTGAAATGCCTATCGGCACCTATTTTTGAAATGCCTATCGGAAACTAAATCTGAAATGCCTATCAGCACCTATATTTGAAAATGCCTATCGGCAACCATATCTGAAATTCCTATCGACACCTATATTTGAAATACCTATCGGCTCCTATATCTGAAATGCCTATCGGCACCTATTTTTAAAATGCCAATCGGCAACTATAGCTGAAATGCCTATCGGCACCTATATCTGAAATGCCTATCGGCACCTATTCTTGAAATGCCTATCGAAACAACATCTGAAATGCCTATCAGCACCTATATTTGAAATGCCTATCGGCAACCATATCTGGAATGCCTATCGACACCTATATTTGAAATACCTATCGGCTTCTATATCTGAAATGCCTATCGGCACCTATTTTTAAAATGCCAGTCGGCAACTATATCTGAAATGCCTATTGGCACCTATTTTTAAAATGCCAATCGGCAACTATATCTGAAATGCCTATCGGCACCTATATCTGAAATGCCTATTGGCACCAATTTTTGAAATGCCTATCGGAAATTACATCTGAAATGCCTATCAGCACCTATATTTGAAATGCCTATCGGCAACCATATCTGGAATACCTATCGGCACCTATATTTGAAATGCCTATCGGCTTCTATATCTGAAATGCCTATCGGCACCTATTTTAAAAATGCCAATCGGCAACTATATCTGAAATGCCTATCGGCACCTATATCTGAAATGCCTATCGGCACCTATTCTTGAAATGCCTATCGAAACAACATCTGAAATGCCTATCAGCACCTATATTTGAAATGCCTATCGGCAACCATATCTGGAATGCCTATCGGCACCTATATTTGAAATGCCTATCGGCTTCTATATCTGAAATGCCTATCGGCACCTATTTTTAAAATGCCAATCGGCAACTATATCTAAAATGCCTAAAGGCACCTATATCTGAAATGCCTATCGGCACCTATTTTTGAAATGACTATCGGAAACTACATCTGAAATGCCTATCAGCACCTATATTTGAAATGCCTATCCTCAACCATATCTGGAATGCCTATCGGCACCTATATTTGAAATGCCTATCGGCTTCTATATCTGAAATGCCTATCGGCACCTATTTTTAAAATGCCAATCGGCAACTATATCTGAAATGCCTATCGGCACCTATAACTGAAATGCCTATCGGCACCAATTTTTGAAATGCCTATCGGAAACTACATCTGAAATGCCTATCAGCACCTATTTTTGAAATGCCTATCGGCAAACATATCTAGAATGCCTATCGGCACCTATATTTGAAATACCTGTCGGCTTCTATATCTGAAATGCCTATCGGCATTTTTTTTTAAATGCCAATCGGCAACTATATCTGAAATGCCTATCGGCCATTATATCTGAAATGCCTATCGGCACCTATTTTTGAAATGCCTATCGGAAACTACATCTGAAATGCCTATCAGCACCTATATTTGAAATGCCTATCGGCAACCATATCTGGAATGCCTATTGGCACCTATATTTGAAATGCCTATCGGCTTCAATATCTGAAATGCCTATCGGCACCTATTTTTAAAATGCCAATCGGCAACTATATATGAAGTGCCTATCGGCACCTATATCTGAAATGCCTATCGGCACCTATTTTTGAAATGCCTATCGGAAACTACATCTGAAATGCCTATCAGCACCTATATTTGAAATGCCTATCGGCAACTATATCTGAAATGCCTATCGACAACTATATTTGAAATACCTGTCGGCTTCTATATCTAAAATGCCTATCGACACCTATTTTTAAAATGCCAATTGGCAACTATATCTGAAATGCCTATCGGCACCTATATCTGAAATGCCTATCGGCACCTATTTTTTAAAAATGCCTATCGGAAACTACATCTGAAATGCCTATCAGCACCTATATTTGAAATGCCTATCGGCAACCATATCTGAAATGCCTATCGATACCTATATTTGAAATGCCTATCGGCACCTATATTTTAAATGCCTATCGGCAACTATATCTGATATGCCTATCGGCACCTATATCTGAAATGCCTATCGGCACCTATTTTTGAAATGCCTATCGGAAACTACATCTGAAATGCCTATCAACACCTATATTTGAAATGCCTATCCTCAACCATATCTGGAATGCCTATCGGCACCTATATTTGAAATGCCTATCGGCTTCTATATCTGAAATGCCTATCGGCAACTATTTTTAAAATGCCAATCGGCAACTATATCTGAAATGCCTATCGGCACCTATATCTGAAATGCCTATCGGCACCTATTTTTTAAATGCCTATCGGAAACTACATCTGAAATGCCTATCGGCACCTATTTTTAGAATGCCAATCGGCAACTATATCTATAATGCCTATCGGCTCCTATATCTGAAATGCCTATCGGCACCTATTTTTGAAATGCCTATCGGAAACTACATCTGAAATGCCTATCAGCACCTATATTTAAAAATGCCTATCGGCAACCATATCTGAAATGCCTATCGACACCTATATTTGAAATACCTATCGTCTCCTATATCTGAAATGCCTATCGGCACCTATTTTTTAAATGCCTATCGGAAACTACATCTGAAATGCCTATCGGCACCTATTTTTAAAATGCCAATCGGCAACTATATCTATAATGCCTATCGGCACCTATATCTGAAATGCCTATCGGCACCTATTTTTGAAATGCCTATCGGAAACTAAATCTGAAATGCCTATCAGCACCTATATTTGAAAATGCCTATCGGCAACCATATCTGAAATTCCTATCGACACCTATATTTGAAATACCTATCGGCTCCTATATCTGAAATGCCTATCGGCACCTATTTTTAAAATGCCAATCGGCAACTATAGCTGAAATGCCTATCGGCACCTATATCTGAAATGCCTATCGGCACCTATTCTTGAAATGCCTATCGAAACAACATCTGAAATGCCTATCAGCACCTATATTTGAAATGCCTATCGGCAACCATATCTGGAATGCCTATCGACACCTATATTTGAAATACCTATCGGCTTCTATATCTGAAATGCCTATCGGCACCTATTTTTAAAATGCCAGTCGGCAACTATATCTGAAATGCCTATTGGCACCTATTTTTAAAATGCCAATCGGCAACTATATCTGAAATGCCTATCGGCACCTATATCTGAAATGCCTATTGGCACCAATTTTTGAAATGCCTATCGGAAATTACATCTGAAATGCCTATCAGCACCTATATTTGAAATGCCTATCGGCAACCATATCTGGAATACCTATCGGCACCTATATTTGAAATGCCTATCGGCTTCTATATCTGAAATGCCTATCGGCACCTATTTTAAAAATGCCAATCGGCAACTATATCTGAAATGCCTATCGGCACCTATATCTGAAATGCCTATCGGCACCTATTCTTGAAATGCCTATCGAAACAACATCTGAAATGCCTATCAGCACCTATATTTGAAATGCCTATCGGCAACCATATCTGGAATGCCTATCGGCACCTATATTTGAAATGCCTATCGGCTTCTATATCTGAAATGCCTATCGGCACCTATTTTTAAAATGCCAATCGGCAACTATATCTAAAATGCCTAAAGGCACCTATATCTGAAATGCCTATCGGCACCTATTTTTGAAATGACTATCGGAAACTACATCTGAAATGCCTATCAGCACCTATATTTGAAATGCCTATCCTCAACCATATCTGGAATGCCTATCGGCACCTATATTTGAAATGCCTATCGGCTTCTATATCTGAAATGCCTATCGGCACCTATTTTTAAAATGCCAATCGGCAACTATATCTGAAATGCCTATCGGCACCTATAACTGAAATGCCTATCGGCACCAATTTTTGAAATGCCTATCGGAAACTACATCTGAAATGCCTATCAGCACCTATTTTTGAAATGCCTATCGGCAAACATATCTAGAATGCCTATCGGCACCTATATTTGAAATACCTGTCGGCTTCTATATCTGAAATGCCTATCGGCATCTTTTTTTAAAATGCCAATCGGCAACTATATCTGAAATGCCTATCGGCACATTATATCTGAAATGCCTATCGGCACCTATTTTTGAAATGCCTATCGGAAACTACATCTGAAATGCCTATCAGCACCTATATTTGAAATGCCTATCGGCAACCATATCTGGAATGCCTATTGGCACCTATATTTGAAATGCCTATCGGCTTCAATATCTGAAATGCCTATCGGCACCTATTTTTAAAATGCCAATCGGCAACTATATATGAAGTGCCTATCGGCACCTATATCTGAAATGCCTATCGGCACCTATTTTGAAATGCTATCGGAAACTACATCTGAAATGCCTATCAGCACCTATATTTGAAATGCCTATCGGCAACTATATCTGAAATGCCTATCGACAAACTATATTTGAAATACCTGTCGCTTCTGTATCTAAAATGCCTATCGACACCTATTTTTAAAAATGCCAATTGGCAACTATATCTGAAATGCTATCGGCACCTATATCTGAAATGCCTATCGGCACCTATTTTTAAAATGCCTATCGGAAACTACATCTGAAATGCCTATCAGCACCTATATTTGAAATGCCTATCGGCAACCATATCTGAAATGCCTATCGATACCTATATTTGAAATGCTATCGGCACCTATATTTTAAATCAT